>SKCR01044124.1:0-229773 GCA_019454045.1 Zanthoxylum bungeanum
GCTTCTTTTGAATCAAACTCCATACCTAATCTAATATTATCAGGAAAATCACTTGAATTTTCCGAACCAAATTCAGGTGAGCCATTTAAAAAATAGTAAAGTGATCAATGAAAAAGCTGAAATAAAAAATATATCAAAATTCAAATGCTAACAGAGTATAGAAAATGGATAAATAGTAAATATATCAAATAATAAAAAAATTTCTGTAAAAAAAAGTCTAACCTTTAATGTGATGATGATCTTGTTGCAGGCAGTTTGAAGTCTTTCTTCTGCCTTTATATCAAAATCAAACAAAACTCAGCACATGTATAATGATTATAATGTAGGTTATATTAGTTGAGAAAAGTATATTAGGTTATTTGCTCAGCGTCGCAATTGTAACTTTGCAAATAGCCAATAAAGGATGCATAAGGAGAGAAGGCAAAGCTGCTGTTGCGCATTTTTGACTAAAAAAATAATAATAAAGAGGAAATAAACTGTGGCCGTTTATTGAAAATTAATACACGTGTAAGCAGATCTATGAGGTAAGCAAAACTCAGCAAAATATTTTGCTCAGCACCCGATATGAATCCCTTCGAAATCTCTCTTTTACTACTTTAAACGGGAGCTATTATTATTGAACTTACCATTTTTAAAATTAGATATGAAATATTTTAAATTTAAATATATTTTAAAAAATCTTCGTTTATTTAAAATATAATAATTCGAATTTCAATATCAATACATTAGAAAGACCCGTGAAAAAAAGAAGAATATATACTGAATGAATGTTAAAAAGAGTAGCGGCGGCATGCACATTGTCACGGTCCTAGCTTCAGACTAGGACGTGCAGTCGTTTTACAAAAGAGCCCATGTTTCGGGACATCAGATAAAGTTCGTTCCTGGTCCAATGTATCTCTTATATGACCTTGTACTGGAGATATTCCATTTGTGTGGCAATATTCAGAAGTTTGCCGGAAGATTTAGAAACGTACCCGCTTGCCGCTAGGAGCTGGCCTAGTTGTGTAGCGTTGTGAAGGAGCTTATGTTCCGAAGTGCCGGATCGATCTAGCTCCAAGCCCTAAGTAATTCTTATGGGCTTATGTACTGGAGATGTTTCACCCATGAGGTCCTGTTTCGAAGTTACCGGGAGATTTAGAGATACGCTAGGTTGCCGCTAGCGTAGGTGTAGTTTTAGTGCGTTGTAAAGGACTTTATGTTTTTCGGAGTGCCGAATTTGAGCTCACTCTAGGTCCTAAGTATCTCTCATGGGCCTATGTACTGGGGATTTTTAGCCCGTGAGGTCCCGTTTGGAAGTTTGTCGGGAGAACTAGAGATGTGCTAGCATATGGCTAGACGTTGGCCTAATTTGGTGCATTGTGAAGGAGCTAGTTCCTCGGAGTGCCAAATCGAGTGGGACCAAGTTCCTAAGTGAGTATTATGGTAACTTGTACTGGGAAAATTTCAGCCCCAGAGTTGGATTTCGAGAGTTACCGGGAGATTTTGGCAGTAGGCCCACTTTTGGGTCTTTTCCGCTAAAGTGGGGGTGTCACGGAAAACCATCAAAACGAGTTCATTTGGGGACGATATTTTAACACAAAGTCACTTATATTGTGGCTTATTGAATGCCCGAAGAGTTCTCAGAAACTCCTCTTAAGATAGATTTTAGAGGAGGGGGTGTGACAACTCAAGCGCTAGGTGTGTATACTGGTGAGACATGTGCAATGTCTCTAAAACCTCTTTAGGGGGGGAAGCCTAGGTGAACCTTGGGTGTGGCCAAGGGGGCTTCGGTGGTCTTGGGGCTTTAGCCGTGACCCTCTCGCCCTTAGACAACGTGTGGACAATGGTGTATTGTAGAGATTGAGTTGGCAGGAAAATGCCATATTTTATATCCGGTTGCACTATTCAAGTCCGAGTCCCGGTATTGTGCGGGCCCGCATGTGTATGCTTCGAGATAGCTTGTGAGCTTTCATAAATCATAAGATTACGGGTCTGTTCCCTCCCCAACAATGGGAAATTAGGGACAGAGGTTTTGAGAAGGCTGACTTACACGGGAAGTGACCGTGGTAAGTACCGCACGAGCCCTTTTTCCGTTAAGGAAAAAGTCAACCCGTGACAGTTGGTATCAGAGCCCTAGGTTGGACACGTGGAATGTCTACGGACTTGAGTAAATGTTATTGAGATGATGTGAACATCGTATGGCTAGTGTGAAGCCTCGGTATAAAAACGGCTCGAGAGGGGGCCGTGAGAGTGCGTTTTGGTGCACGCAGGGAAGTGTGAATCCCCTATTGAGATAGATGGATGTGAGAGAGTATGAGAGCACATGAGAATTGCTAGTTTCATATGGGGTTGGCTCGGGTGAAGCCAAAATGCTCGGGAGAGATAGTCGGGATGTACAAGAAACATCACGAGGGTGCCAATGTGATATTGGCATTAGTATATGTGTTCATGAGAACCCGATGCAGGGTTGATTGAAGTTGTGCGTGGTTCAAAAGGGCGTAAAACCTTTTCCCATGGCGATGAGGTGCCAAGACATAATTAGAATGTCGAGATAAGTAGTCCTCTTGTGTGAGGCAATTTTAGGAACCGAGGGTGAACCCGATGGGTCGTGTGAATAATTTGGAAATGTTTTATCGAGTAAAGCCTTCATAAGGCTATGAGCAACATGTTGTTTGGATTCCTGTAATTAGGAATGCCATTAACTTAAGGCTACGAGCAGTGAGTTGTTTGGATTCCCGTGAGTGGGAAGGCCATCAACTTAAGGACATGAGTAACGAGTTGTGTGGACTCCCTATAGTGGGAATGCCAATAAAACTGTGATGGCTTAAGATAGGCCAAAGTAAAAGTGGAGGAGTGAACCTGAAATGAGTCAGGTATCCCCAAAACCCTTGTGGAATGTGATAACCATTGTGTTGGTTACATAACGATCGCGTGGATGACAGAGGCTGAAATATTTTCGGCAATGTAATGAGTTGCTCGTGAAGGTGGAATACCTTACGGGACGGAAGTGTAGTGAATTGCACGTGGTTGCAATGTGAATTGTAATTGTGAGAAATATGAGTTGATCTCGGGAGAGCCGAGACGCATGTGTTTTAGAGAATGCTTGTGGCATAATACGACTACGAGTAGTCTAAGTGAGAGGGTGTGTACGAGTTACACAGGTAAGGGGCCAAATGGATTATGGCTTTGGAATGAGTTTGAGAATGGTGATTACTTCAAAAAGAGTGATCTTATGTCGAATAAAATTTCGTGAAATGACCTTGTGAGTCAGCGTAAAATTAGCTAGAGTGCCAAAAGTGGGGTGGGAAACACCCGGGAGAGTAGTGTGAGTTGGCTTGGTGCCTAAGAGTAATAAGCTGAGATGACCAAGAGTGGTCGTGGGAATGAGTTATAACACAAGATGGAAATAAATCTATCGGCGACAGTTGAATATCGAAACAATTGAGAAGCTCATGACAGACAAGTGATCGAGAGTTGAGTGGGAGAATGAGATAATTGCTAGTGTTATGAGAGAAACTATGTGTGTCCAAGAGAGGACTAATGGGAAATTAGCTCCACCATAGGCTAATTGTTGATCGGGTGTGTGTTCATCTTCGGGAGACCCGATGTGTTACTCCAAGCGCCTTGATGTACAGGTAGGCAGGGGGCCAGGGTGAAGTGAACAACCGATCTATTCATAATCAAAATGAACAAAACCCCTTTTTTTTTTATCAAAACCCATTCACATTTACGTGTATGGTGCTTTTTGTAAGAAGTTGCTGAATCAAAAGTGCAAATTCGCACACAAGAGCGTGTAGAAAGTAGTGGCCGAAATCAGAAACACTCATGTACGAGAGTTTGTATGGAGTTGTGACTGAGAATGGACACGAAAACTAAAACACAATCACGTGTGTGAAGTTGCTCCAGTCACGATGCGGATTCCAACTAGATGTGAGCAGTGTGTGGAGTTGATAATCTTAACGTGTACGGGAATCAAAGGGTTCCAAACATGTACGAAGATAATATCAAACCCATATTGTGGTAAGTTACAGAAGTTAGAGATTTCAAAAAAAAAAAAAGAAAAAAAAAATGTAAGCTTGTGCCAAGTGCTGAAGTTGAGGCCATTATATCAGAAACCAAGACTTATGTACGAAAGTGTATATGATGCTGTTGTGTTTAGATATTTTGTTCCCAATTCAATATAGAGTTGGATAATGTGGCTAACATAGACATGTGATTCCATTCATTGACATATGAATGTGGTTTCAATGTCTTCATTGTGTGCCCTATCTATAAGGATCAAAAGAGATTCGTGACAAATACAACTTGAGTTGCCATCGTTGAGAATGTCGCTGAATGAAGTGGGGGAGGATGTTACAATCCTAACCCTCAAGTTATGCCATCGTCGAGGACGATGATAAATGAAGTGGGGGGAGAATGTCACGGTCCTAGCTTCAAACTAGGACGTGCAGTCGTTTTACAAAGGAGCCCATGTTTCGAGACATCAGATAAAGTTCGTTCCTGGTCCAATGTATCTCTTATGTGACCTTGTACTGGAGATATTCCATTTGTGTGGTAATATTCGGAAGTTTTCCGGAAGATTTAGAAACGTACCCGCTTGCCGCTATGAGCTGGCCTAGTTTGCAGCGTTGTGAAGGAGCTTATGTTCCGGAGTGCCAGATCGATCTAGCTCCAAGCCCTAAGTAATTATGATGGGCTTATGTACTGGAGATATTTCACCCATGAGGTCCTGTTTCGAAGTTTATCGGGAGATTTAGAGATACGCTAGGTTGTCGCTAGCATAGATGTAGTTTTAGTGCGTTGTAAAGGACTTTATGTTTCGGAGTACCAAATTGAGCTCACTCCAGGTCCTAAGTATCTCTCATGGGCCTATGTACTGAGGAGTTTTCGCCTGTGAGGTCCCGTTTGGAAGTTTGTCGGGAGAACTAGAGATGTGCTAGCATATGGCTAGACGTTGGCCTAATTTGATGCATTGTGAAGGAGTTAGTTCCTCGGAGTGCCGAATCGAGTGGGACCAAGTTCCTAAGTGAGTATTATGGTCACTTGTACTGGGAAAATTTCAACCCCAGAGTTGGATTTGGAGATTTGCCGGGAGATTTTGGCAGTAGGCCCACTTTTGGGTCTTTTCCACTAAAGTGGGGGTGTCGCGGAAAACCATCAAAACGAGTTCATTTGGGGACGATATTTTAACACAAAGTCACTAATATTGGCTTATTGAATGCCCAGAAGAGTTATCAGAAACTCCTCTTAAGATAGATTTTAGAGGGAGGTGTGACAACTCAAGCGCTAGGTGTGTATACTGGTGAGACATGTGCAATGTCTCTAAACCCTCTTTAGGGGGGAAGCCTAGGTGAACCTTGGGTGTGGCCAAGGGGGCTTCGGTGGTCTTGGGGCTTTAGCCGTGAACCCTCTCGCCCTTCGACAACGTGTGGACAATGGTGTATTATCGAGATTGAGTTGGCGGGAAAATGCCATATTTTATATCCGGTTGCACTATTCAAGTGCCGGGTCCCGGTATTGTGCGGCTCGCATGTGTATGCTTCGAGATAGCTTGTGAGCTTTCATAAATCAATAAGATTACGGGTCTGTTCCCTCCCCAACAATGGAAAATTAGGGACAGCGGTTTTGAGAAGGCTGACTTACACGGGACGTGACCGTGGTAAGTGCCGCACGAGCCCTTTTTCCGTTAAGGAAAAAGTCGGCCCGTGACACACATGCTACATGTTTTTAATTTGTGATTGAGATTTGAAAGCGCGCAACACAGTCGACCCTCGGCTTTTTTTGCAGAGTCTAGAATTGGGTTATTCTTGCCCGTTTGTAATTTGGATTATCTAATAATTAATTAATAAGACGACAATCAAAATGAAACAAAATATAATAACAATAATACCACTTTCCTTTTTCTTTTTCTTTTTTCAACCATTACTTTTTAAGACAAATAGGCGTGTCTTCGTCCGTATAGCCTGAGGGCACCTGGCTTATTTTGTCATATTAGAAGAACCAAGCATGTATTAAGGAACCATTGATCCCGACCATGATCCGTGATCCCTAAATGGATCTTCTAATCTTGAAATACCACATCTATACGAAAGCAAATACCCAAATGCCATTATCGATCTTAGGAAGAGACATCTAATTGGCAAGCGGCCACATGTCTAAATAGATCTAAGAATCAACTGAAATTACCTACAAACACACAACAAATAATCTCTCTATACCCAAGAGAGTGATGAATTGGATGATAACATAATATTGCGAAAGTATAAATCTTTTCGATTTTATGCTACCAAGCTAGTAGCTTTACCAGTTAAGCTTACCAATCAATTTGTCATTCATAATTAATACCCAAAGGAAGTTTCTAAACAATATGAAGAATTAAGATACAAACTTGCAATAAATAAAGGAGTTTAAGGTTAGAGAAAATTGACATCGTATTTATAGTGGTTCGGCCAACTCTTTGCCTACGTATACTCCCTCAAGCCACGCTTGAAGATTTCCATTAAGTTGAATCCACAACTTACACCGAGTTTTTCATGGCTCATTCGCAACCAAGAGTTTTGTCCCCTAGGTTCACTTCAAACCTTTACACAAAAGTTTTCCAATGGTTCAATCTTAAACCTTTACAATGAGTTTTCACTATAGGCTCACTCATAAATATTTAGACAAATTGTCATTTTGAGTATACCCACTCAATAATGAACTTCCCAACCACAACTGTTTGAATAATAAAGTTTACAATACCACTTGGCACTCACAAAAAATAATGAAGATTTAGAGTGTGAGTTGCTAACTCAAGTAATCTAAGCTCACTACAAATTATGTGAAGTGTGGTGTGTGAGTTTGAGTATGAGAGTATATGATGATGATTGTTTTGTTTACTCTCTCTGTTTTGGCTGTTAGAAAATTATGAAGGTGTTGGAACTTGGCAAAACAAAATTGTGGTTCAATAAATAGTGAAAGTTTAAATTGTCCCAACTTTTCTATCTGAGACCGGTATACGGTCTACAGTGGCCGGTATGCCATCCTACCAGTCCTGTAATTCAAATGGCTATAAAAAGTTACTGTTGAGACCGACATGGAACCTTATGGAACCGATATGCCGATCTATATTTGAGAGTTGCGTTCACCAAGACGTTCGAATGAAATTATCTAGAGATTTCGTGTTCGAGTAACGTTCGAATTGCGTTCATACACCAAAGCCTTGAAATTCTTTGTTAATGACGCGCTCAAAAAGTATTTCTTTACTACCAAATATAGAAGTGTTGAAGTAACAAAATATCTTGGAAGTCCGGGGTCGATCCACATGGAATAGATTTAGTAAAATAAATAACAATTTGAGTGAAAATAAAAAGATTGAATTGTTTGAAGTGATTGGAAATTTTTAAATTGGACTGCAACAATAAGAAAAAATATTGGGATTTAGTGGATCCACTTTTTGTTGATGTTTCTAAAACATGTCCCAAGATCATATAAGCATGTAAATAAGAATGAATAAAGATGAAGAGTGGCGGAAACACACTTACATCGATCGGTTTGTGGATCCGTTAAGCAACAAAATTCCTCCTTTGTGCAGTGAAGGATTCGGCCAAGGTGGAAAGTGGAGCTCCAAGCTTTGTTTGATCCTTCCAGCTCAAGAATTAGTTTCCCATAACACTTTTGTATGATCCCTTGATGGTGCTAGCCTTGTATGTGATTTAATGTTCCAAACATACACAATTTCTTCAAGTTTTTGCAACAAAAACTGAAAATGGAGAGAGTTATGAATAGTGTTATTCACGGAAATGGAGGAGAGAAGGAAGTGTGTTGATTTTGATTTACAAAAAACCTTTTATATTTATTTCAAAAACAAATATAAAAATCATATACCAAAGTTGGTAAATGACAAAGTCAATGTCCATCACTTTGACTTGGAGTGTATATCACTCTTCCACCTAAACCCATCACCATAAAGTAAATCAATGACAAGTGATGTGATGGTTGATGTGACATGTGGGCCCCACTTGATTCCGAATGCGAGTGGGCCCGCAAACACTCCCAGGCTCGGGTTCGATAATTCCGAATTAGCGCACTTCCGTCGCGACGTTAATTAAATCAAATTTAATTAAATAATTATGCCTAGCAACATTACTATTCACGTCGCTAACGAATTAACTCCAAATTAATTCGTTTGCCCGAATTAAAATCTAATTTTAATTCCGCGTCGAAATCGAATTTCGTTTAATATATCGAATATATTATTTTAACGATTAATTCCAAATTAATCTTTCTCTCTCTTCAAATAGTACTTTATCCAAGATAAAGTCTCTCCGCAATTAATCTAAGATTAATTGAGTTCGAATCATACGTCATCGGTGACTTCGGGAAGCGACCCAAGAGATCTCTAGATATGTTGGCAGTAAATCCGGTCGTCGGTTTATCCGAACACGTACGTACCAGTACTACATTTTTACCGATTTACGAGACAAGGTTGGCTTCTAGCAAAGCGCCATGCCTACCCAATTCTCTACAAATATTCTTACTGGAATATTAGATCTTTGTCAGGTGTAGTATACCGTAGTATGGTGCATTGTGATCCAATATCAGATGTCACATGCAAGGCCTGGGGCTGGAATAGTGTCTGCCCCGTACGAAGCACATATCGGATATCAAGCAACTAGTCTCTTTGAATCGGATAATCATGACCTTGTCATATTATCCCGATGGTTGCAACACTATAGAGAACCAGTTCTGAATCCCTACGTGATCATCATCTCCATATGTCTGAAGTGATACTTCCATCTTGACATCACATCCAATGCACTACGATTCTCAATAACCCCAGAAGAGGCGTACACAGAACCTGTTAAAGTCCTGGATGACCAAAACCAAAGTTTATCGATTGTCGCAAGCATTAGCGATGCGAGTCTCAGGTTAAGACCAAATACATCTACCCTGATGTGGACTCCCATAGACACATATACATACTACCAATGGGATTCCACGGGGTCTATCCAAAGCGAAGCTATTTTCCGTACCATCGGTAAAACACAACCTCCTATCGTACTTGCATAAGTATCCTATACTTAAATATATGAGAACTATGTCGTTATGCCCTCACAACCCGCACAAGTGCAATACTAGTCTATTCCGCATTATCGATGTCCAATCTCGATAATACTACGACTAGGGATATTTAATGATTAAACCTTTATGGATTGATACTGTCTCATACCATCTCAATCCGATATTAATCATATGGACTTCTACCATTTATATTAAAGTAAATGAATTTACAAAATGGTAAAAGGCAATTTCATTAATACATAGTTAATTTTGTACAAAAACATAATATCTTTTACAAACAGTGACGCTATGGGTCATAACTGTCCAACAATCTCCCACTTGGCCTATAGCCAGTCACTCAAGCATCTAATACCTGAACTATGTACATGTCTCTCAACTTTTCATGTGAAATAGCTTTCGTCAGCGGATCTGCTATGTTGTCATCTGATGCAATCTTCTCGACCTTCACATCGCGCCACGATGTATGATCTCTCGTATCAGATGGAAACATCGAAGAACGTGTTTGGATCGTTGATGAGACCGTGGTTCCTTAACCTGCGCTATAGCCCCGTTATTGTCACAATACAATGGAACGGGCTCAGCTGCTAACAGAACTACTCCTAATCAAATTAGGAATTTTCGGATCCAAACTGCCTCCTTTGCTGCTTCTGCTGTAGCAATGTACTCCGCTTCTGTTGTTGAATCGGCAACAGTATCTTGCTTGGAAGATTTCCAGCTCACTGCTCCGTTATTCAAACAAAAAATGTACCCTGATTGAGACTTATAGTCATCTTTGTCGGTTTGGAAACTTGCATCAGTATATCCAGATACCTCAAGTTTTCCATCTCCATAGATTAAGAAGGCATCCTTAGTTCGTCTAAGATACTTTGGGATACTCTTAACCGCCATCCAGTGACCTTCACCTGGATCGGCCTGATAGCGACTACACATGCTCAAAGCATATGAGACATCAGGTCGCGTACATATCATGGCATACATGATCGATCCGACTGCCGAGGCGAACGACATCTGACTCATGTTGTCTCTCTCATCTTGAGTTTTAGGACACATGTCCTTAGATAGATAGACGCCATGTGACACTGGCAACAGTCCTCTCTTGGACTGATCCATGTTGAATCTCTTCAACACTTTGTCAATGTACGTGCTCTGGGAAAGTCCAAGCAGCTTTCTAGATCTATCCCGGTAGATCTTTATTCCCAGAATAAGGCTGCTTCTCCCAGATCTTTCATGGAGAATTTCAATGAAAGCCAAGCTTTCACCGACGTTAACATGGGAATGTCATTGCCTATTAGCAATACATCGTCAACATAAAGGACAATAAAAGTCAGTGCTCTCCCACTAACCTTCTTGTATACACAAGGATCATCTCGTTTTGAATGAAATCATATTCTTTTATGATTTCATCAAACGTTGGTTCCATGACCGCGATGCTTGCTTCAATCCTTAGATGGACCGATTTAACTTACAAACCTTGTTTGCAAGTCTAGGCACGATAAAACCGTCAGGTTATTGCATATAAACATCCTCCAAAGGTTTCCGTTAAGGAAAGCGGTTTTAACGTCCATCTGCCATATCTCGTAATCGAAATATGTAGCTATAGCAAGCATTATCCGAATGGATTTAATCATGGCAGCAGGTGAGAAGGTTTCGTCGTAATCGACACCATGTACTTCACGATACCCCTTCGCTACAAGCCTAGCTTTGTATGTTTGTACGTTGCTATCCATGTCGGTCTTCTTCTTGAAGACCCATTTGTATCCAATAGGCTTTACGCCTTCTGGTGCATGAACCAGTGTCCATACTTGGTTGACGTACATAATCACACTCGGGCTCGGGTTCGCTAATTCTAAATTAACGATTTTCCGTCGCGTCGCAATTAAGTGATTACGCCTAGCGAATTCACTATTCACGTCGCTAACGAATCAATTCTAAATTAGATGAGATTACTCTACGAATTGAAAACGGGACGATAGTTGCTGTTTTAACCGTAGATACCTAACTTTAGGAATTACCTTGGGTATGTACTTAAATTAGGGAACTGTTATTTTGCAGATAAAAATAATATTGGGACTTAATGGAATCAACTCAAGGCTAAAACGATGAAATCCGGAGAAAAAAAGGTCAAAAATGAAAATTTAATCCGTTTGCATGTATTAAAGTCCAACTTTAATTTCAGTTGAAATCTAATTCCTATTAATATATCTGATATATTAATTTTAGCCCATATCAATAAATTAAATAGAAAAATTTGCGATGCAAGTCTCAGGTTAAGACCAAATACATCTACCCTGACGTGGATTCCCATAGACACATATACATACTACCAATGGGATTCCACGGCGGCGGCTTCGCGGCTGCACCCCTGTGTCCCCACGGGACTGGTCCCGTTCCCCGAGGAGGCGTTTTGATGTGTTTTTGTTTATTTTGTAGATAAAAATAATATTTGGACTTAATGGAATCAACTCGGGGATGAAGTGTTGTTTTTTCCCAGCTCCAAAAATGCCGACTGATGAAGATGGTCCTTAACACATGGTCTCGATCCATTTCAGACTTCATGGCCTCTTGCCATAAAGCGGAATCGATATCTTGTATCACTTCCTCATACGTAGCCGGTTCATTATCCTCAATGAGATTAATATCTACATGAGGTGAGATCAGGAACCCATACCTCTCAGGCAGTTTCCTGACTCTCTCCAACCTACGCGGTCCTTGTGTAACTGAAGATTGTGGTACAGTTTCATCCTGGATGGACTGTTCATATTCCGTTGAGGGTTCGATGCCAGGAACAGTATCACTTCGATTTTCATCGAGTTCTACTTTCCTCCCACTTATCACTGCATTTAGGAATTCCTTCTCAAGGAAAACCGCATGTAGAGCAACAAATACTTTGTTCTCTTGTGGGTGATAGAAGTAATATCCTTTGGTTTCCCTAGGATACCCTACGAAAAGGCATTTACCCGATTTGGGTTCAAGTTTGGTACCTTCCAAACGTTTGACGTATGCCCAGCATCCCCAAATCTTCAGGAATGAGAAACCCGGTTTCTTTCCTGTCCATATCTCATACGGAGTCTGTTGAACAGACTTTGACGGGAACCTTATTCAAAATAAGAATTGCACTTTTAATGCATATCCCCAAAAGGAAATAGGTAGCTCAGTGCGACTCATCATAGACCTTACCATGTCCAACAAAGTACGGTTTCTCCGTTCGGACACACCGTTTAATTGCGGTGTTCCAGGAGGAGTCCACTGTGAAAGAATACCATATTCTTTCAGGTAATCTAGAAACTAATTGCTCAAGTATTCGCCACCATGGTCCGACCGTAATGTCTTAATACTCTTACCTGTCTGTTTTTCAACTTCGTGTCGAAACTCTTTGAATTTCTCAAAAGTTTTCGACTTGTGTCTCATAAGATAGACATAACCATAACGCGATGCATCATCCGTAAAGGTTACGAAGTATCATATCCACCTCTAGCCTGGCTAGACATGGGCACACATACGTCACTATGAACGAGGGCTAACAGTTCGGTGGCGCGCTCACCTTTACCGCTAAAAGGTGATTTAGGCATTTTGCCTAATAAGCAAGATTCGCAGACGTCATATGAATTTGGATCAAATCTGTCCAAGTACCCACTCTTCGAAAGTGTGGATATGCGAGTCTTGTTTATATGTCTCAGACGACAATGCCACATATAGGTTTCATCTTTGTTACTCATTTTGAGCCTTTTGTTTGTTATTTTATATGTTGGAGATAGATTTATATTCAAAATATAAAGACCATATTTGCAACAGCTGTGCAAATTTCTACATCATTTTATATAAATAACACCCAGTGTTTCTAAATATAAAAGTATACCCACATTGGGTTAACATAGATACAGAAATAATATTCCTAGTCAAACTAGGTACATAATAACAGTCGTTTAGTTCAAGTACATGCCCCGAGGGCAGTTCCAAAACAAAAGTGCCCACGGCCAAAACAGCAACAGGTGTCCCGTTTCCAACACGCAGATCAATCTCTCCTGAAGCCAGTCTCCTGCTAGTCCGCAGATCCTGCACATCAGTACATATATGAGTGCCACAACCAGAATAAAAAATCCAATTTTTAAAACTAGAAGTAGTCATGTTTATTTCAATAACAAACATACCTGAGGCCGGTGTCTTGCCCGCCTTTGTCTCCTTCTGGAGTGCCTTGTACTCGCGGTAGTCACGCTTCAAGTGACCCCGCTTGCCGCAATGGAGGCAAACATCTTGAGATTTGTCCTTTGGCTTCCCAGAAGCATTTGACGATGGCATTGCCCTTTCCCATTCCCTTATGCTTCTTTTCTTCACACCTCCAGTTGCCTTGGGCCCAGCCCTCGGTTTCTGAGATGTCGAAGCAAAGTGTGCCTCGCGCTTGTTTCCTTTGAGAAGCTCATTCTCAGCTTCCTTGAGAGAAGATAATAACTCTCCAAGAGTATCTTCAGTGTTCATCAAATTATAGTTTATGATGAACTGTCTCCAGGAATCGGGGAGAGATTGCAAGACCATGTCTATAGTAATCTCTGACTCAAAGACTATCCCCATAGTAGCTAGCTCATCGATGTCAGCAATCATCTGCGCCACATGGGACTCAACAGACATGCCTTCTGACATGCGAGCGCGAAAGAGCTTCCTAACTAACTCATACCTCTGTATCCTCTTGTTAGAGCGATGCAGATCTTGCAATCTCGCCATCATGTTATAAGGATCCAAGTCCCTATTTTGGCGGCAGAAATGCTGAGTCATTGAAGCGAGCATAATGGACTGAGCAGTATCACAATCATCGCTGTGAGTCTTCCAAAGCTCCAGCTCAAGTGTCTGATCAGGTGTGGGCTTAGGCCCAAGAGGTGTATTTATGGTATACAGCAACCTCTCAGCCCCAAGGACTATCCTTAGGTTCATCTCCCAATCTGTAAAGTTTGTGCCCTTAAAGACATTCTCTCCCATGATTATGTCGCAGACATTTCCCTTTCCAGTCATCTTGACTACGATAGTCCAACTATCTAGTCAACGATAATGGGTACAGTCTAACTGTTACATAGAAAAATAACATTATATTAGTCCAACTAATAATATAAATTTTGACGAAATAATATGAAAGCGCGTAATGCTAAGTATCTGAATGAAATTGAAGATTCCATACTAGCCTCCCACTATTTTTCGGCGAGCCACTAACCCTCTGTTGAGTGCTCGGGAAACCCAGTTTCCTAGTGGGCTAGGATCCCGTTAAATAACACACAACCTTGACTTTGGCCAACAAACTGTATGATATTTAACTAGGTAGATCTCAAAGATCAATTAGATCTAATCCAACTCCTAGATCCGATAGGTGGACATCCAAGTCCAAAACATATATACTTTATATATGCCAATATGTCAAACATATTTTCCTAACCTTTTTCCTCTGAATCAACTAAGCCTTGGCTTTGGCACAACAAGCTTAATGATTCCAGTTAAGCGGGACCAGTTGACATGGAAAGTTTCGTAATCAATGTCGATGGACAAGAAGTGATCTTGACTTTGGCCAACAAATCACAACTTGGACAGGACACCGATATGTAACAAAACCTTCATGATTCAAACACATCCGCAATTGACAAAGGCCTTGACTTTGGCCAACAAGCCAATGCCAATTTTGGATCTTGAGTTAGAATCACTCAACGGAAGGAAAAATGCTTAATATTATATTGAGGGTTCTTTTGCGTAATTGGCAACCAATTTATTATCTTTGTTAAGGTCTCATCATACACCCTTAAGCATGCTTCTAAAACATCATAAGGCGCGAAAAGTAAATAATAGCGATATGCGGATGGATATATAAACATATTGTTCCTATAACAAATCACTTCATTTCTTCTCCCCGGCTAGCACTATTCTACTTCTACCCAATAATAATACAACTACAGAAAACCTCATTGCAATGAGGGGAATTAGGTGAGAAGAGAATACAAAGAGATAATAAGAGACAAGGCTGGACACGCAGGTCCAATTTATAAATTCCAAATTTACAATAATTTCTAAAATTACCCTTTCCCTTCTAATATCCATCCGATATACACTATTCATTCAACACATCCACATTTATTCATTCAAGGCATGTTATACAACCAATCTAATCCAATTAATTAGTCTTTAATTACGTGATCATCCAATGTTCAACAACGGTTTGATTTTGTGCGAGTCCAACTCGTTTGAGAATAAGTACTTAAAGTACGAATTCATGAATTATATCGAACTACTCGTTAAATCCAATTTCCTAAGTGAGTATTATGGTCACTTGTACTGGGAAAATTTCAGCCCCAGAGTTGGATTTCGAGATTTGCCGGGAGATTTTGGCAGTAGGCCCACTTTTGGGTCTTTTCCGCTAAAGTGGGGGTGTCGCGGAAAACCATCAAAATGAGTTCATTTGGGGACGATATTTTAACACAAAGTCACTTACATTGTGGCTTATTGAATGCCCAGAAGATTTCTCAGAAACTCCTCTTAAGATAGATTTTAGAGGGAGGTGTGACAACTCAAGCGCTAGGTGTGTATACTGGTGAGACATTTGCAATGTCTCTAAAACCTCTTTAGGGGGGGAAGCCTAGGTGAACCTTGGGTGTGGCCAAGGGGGCTTCGGTGGTCTTGGGGCTTTAGCCGTGAACCCTCTCGCCCTTAGACAACGTGTGGACAATGGTGTATTGTCGAGATTGAGTTGGCGGGAAAATGTAATATTTTATATCTGGTTGCACTATTCAAGTGCCGGGTCCCGGTATTGTGCTGGCTCGCATGTGTATGCTTCGAGATAGCTTGTGAGCTTTCATAAATCAATAAGATTACGGGTCTGTTCCCTCCCCAACAATGGAAAATTAGGGACAGCGGTTTTGAGAAGGCTGACTTACACGGGACGTGACCGTGGTAAGTGCCGCACGAGCCTTTTTTCCGTTAAGGAAAAAGTCGGCCCGTGACACACATGCTACATATTTTTAATTGTGATTGAGATTTGAAAGCGCGCAACACAGTCGACCCTCGGCTCTTTTTACAGAGTCTAGAATTGGGTTATTCCTACCCCTTTGCAATTTGGATTATCTAATAATTAATTAATAAGACGACAATCAAAATGAAACAAAATATAATAACAATAATACCACTTTCCTTTTTCTTTTTCTTTTTTCAACCATTAATTTTTAAGAGAAATAGGCGTGTCTTCGTCCGTATAGCCTGAGGGCACCTGGCTTATTTTTTCATATTAGAAGAACCAAGCATGTATTAAGGAACCATTGATCCCGTGATCCCTAAAGGGATCTTCTAATCTTGAAATACCACATACTATATGAAAGCAAATACCAAATGCCATTATCGATCTTAGGAAGAGACATCTAATTGGCAAGCGGCCACATGTCTAAATAGATCTAAGAATCAACTGAAATTACCTACAAACACACAACAAATAATCTCTCTATACCCAAGAGAGTGATGAATTGGATGATAACATAATATTGCGAAAGTATAAATCTTTTCGATTTTATGCTACCAAGCTAGTAGCTTTACCAGTTAAGCTTACCAATCAATTTCTCATTCATAATTAATACCCAAAGCAAGTTTCTAAACAATATGCAGAATTAAGATACAAACTTGCAATAAATAAAATAGTTTAGGGTTAGAGAAAATTGACATCGTATTTATAGTAGTTCGGCCAACTCTTTGCCTACGTATACTCCCTCAAGCCACGCTTGAAGATTTCCATTAAGTTGAATCCACAACTTACACCGAGTTTTCATGGCTCATTCGCAACCAAGAGTTTTGTCCCCTAGGTTCACTTCAAACCTTTACACAAAAGTTTTCCAATGGTTCAATCTTAAACCTTTACAATGAGTTTTCACTATAGGCTCACTCATAAATATTTAGACAAATTGTCATTTTGAGTATACCCACTCAATAATGAACTTCCCAACCACAACTGTTTGAATAATAAAGTTTACAATACCACTTGGCACTCACAAAAAATAATGAAGATTTAGAGTGTGAGTTGCTAACTCAAGTAATCTAAGCTCACTACAAATTATGTGAAGGTGTAGTGTGTGAGTTTGAGTATGAGAGTATATGATGATGATTGTTTTGTTTACTCTCTGTTTTTGCATGTTAGAAAATTATGAAGGTGTTGGAACTTGGCAAAACAAAATTGTGGTTCAATAAATAGTGAAAGTTTAAATTGTCCCAACTTTTCTATCTGAGACCGGTATACGGTCTACAGTGGCCGGTATGCCAATCCTACCAGTCCTGTAATTCAAATGGCTATAAAAAGTTACTGTTGAGACCGACACGGAACCTTATGGGACCGATATGCCGATCTATATTTGAGAGTTGCGTTCGCCAAGACGTTCGAACGAAATTATCTAGAGATTTCGTGTTCGAGTAACGTTCGAATTGCGTTCATACACCAAAGCCTTGAAATTCTTTGTTAATGACGCACTCAAAAAGTATTTCTTTACTCCCAAATATAAGAGTGTTGAAGTTATAAAATATCTTGGAAGTCCGGGGTCGATCCACATGGAATAGATTTAGTAAAATAAAATAACAATTTGAGTGAAAATAAAAAGATTGAATTGTTTGAAGTGATTGGAAATTTTTAAATTGGACTGCAATAATAAAATAAAATATTGGGGGTTAGTGGATCCACTTTTTGTTGATGTTTCTAAAACATGCCCCAAGATCATATAAGCATGTAAATAAGAATGAATAAAGATGAAGAGTGGCGGAAACACACTTACATCGATCGGTTTGTGGATACGTTAAGCAATAAAATCCTCCTTTGTGCAGTGAAGGATTCGGCCAAGGTGGAAGGTGGAGCTCCAAGCTTTGTTTGATCCTTCCAAGCTCAAGAATTAGTTTCCCATAACACCTTTGTATGATCCCTTGATGGTGCTAGCCTTGTATGTGAATAATGTTCCAAACACACACAATTTCTTCAAGTTTTTGCAACAAAACCTGAAAATGGAGAGAGCTGTGAATAGTGTTATTCACGGCAATGGAGGAGAGAAGGAAGTGTGTTGATTTTGATTTACCAAAAACCTTTTATATTTATTTCAAAAACAAATATAAAAATCATATACCAAAGTTGGTAAATGACAAGTTAATGTCCATCACTTTGACTTGGAGTGTATATCACTCTTCCACCTAAACCCATCACCATACAGTAAATCAATGACAAGTGATATGATGGTTGATGTGACATGTGGGCCCCACTTGATTCCGAATGCGAGTGGGCCCGCAAACACTCCCGGGCTCGGGTTCGATAATTCTGAATTAGCGCACTTCCGTCGCGACGTTAATTAAATCAAATTTAATTAAATAATTATGTCTAGCAACATTACTATTCACGTCGCTAACGAATTAACTCCAAATTAATTCGTTTGCCCGAATTAAAATCTAATTTTAATTCCGCGTCGAAATCGAATTTCGTTTAATATATCGAATATATTATTTTAACGATTAATTCCAAATTAATCTTTCTCTCTCTTCAAATAGTACTTTATCCAAGATAAAGTCTCTCCGTAATTAATCCAAGATTAATTGAGTTCGAATCATACGTCATCGGTGAATCTTCGGGAAGCGACCCAAGAGATCTCTAGATATGTTGGCAGTAAATCCGGTCGTCGGTTTATCCGAACACGTACGTACCAAGTACTACGTTTTTACCAATTTACGAGACAAGGTTGGCTTCTAGCAAAGCGCCATGCCTACCCAATTCTCTAGAAATATTCTTACTGGAATATTAGATCTTTGTCAGGCGTAGTATACCGTAGTATGGTGCATTGTGATCCAGTATCAGATGTCACTTGCAAGGCCTGAGGCTGGAATAGTGTCTGCCCCGTACGAAGCACATATCGGATATCAAGCAACTAGTCTCTTTGAATCGGATAATCATGACATTGTCATATTATCCTGATGGATGCAACACTATAGAGAACCAGTTTTGAATCCCTGCGTGATCATCATCTTCATATGTCTGAAGTGATACTTCCATCTCGACATCACATCCAATGCACTACGATTCTCAATAAACCCAGAAGAGGCGTACACAGAACCTGTTAAAGTCTTGGACGATCAAAACCAAAGTTTACCGATTGTCGCAAGCATTAGTGATGCGAGTCTCAGGTTAAGACCAAATACATCTACCCTGATGTGGACTCCCATAGACACATATACATACTACCAATGTGATTCCATAGGGTCTATCCAGAGCGAAGCTGTTTTCCGTACCATCGGTAAAACACAACCTCCTATCGCACTTGCATAAGTATCCTATACTTAAATATATGAGAACTATGCCGTTATGCCCTCACAACGCGCACAAGTGCAATACTAGTCTATTCCGCATTATCGATGTCCAATCTCGATAATACTACGACTAGGGATATTTAATGATTAAACCTTTATGGATTGATACTGTCTCATATCATCTCAATCTGATATTAATCATATGGACTTCTACCATTTATATTAAAGTAAATGAATTTACAAAATGGTAAAAGGCAATTTCATTAATACATAGTTAATTTTGTACAAAAACATAATGTCTTTTACAAACAGTGACGCTATGGGTCATAACTGTCCAACACTTTTAATATTTCAAATTTAGAAATATCACTTTTTATATATATAAATTGTCATTATTACCCAATTAATTTATTTCAGGATTTAATTATGCCAAAACATATATAACCAGTCATAAAGGCGGTGATAGCTTTTGTCTATAAAAATTAGGTACTCAATCATGCAAAATAAATAAAACCAGCCATGTAGGTAGTAACAAAGTTTGTCAATAATTAATCAAGAATTAAATTCAATATTAATCATTAGATTACAATTTATATATTATAATATAAGTGAAATTAATTTATATTTTCATATTAAAAGCTCCACCATTTACCCCAACATGAAGAAATTAGCTACTCTTGATTTGAATAAAAACACAAATAATTTTATTACAGAAAGAAAAATAAATTACAAGAAAGCTTTTAAAAAAATAAAACACACAAGAGCTAGAACTCCACACATAATTTTATTGCTCTCAACTCTTGATGCAATTCCACCAAACATGCAAGCATATTTGATGGAGGATGTTGACAATCCACCGAAAGGGGATTGCCATCATCTTTTTTTTATTGTTTTGTTTTTAATTTTTTTTGCTTTAATAATTACATATAACAAATTTTGGATTTGTTATCAATTTCGGCCTTGAAAACTTTAGAACTAGATACTTTTGTCAAAAACAAAGTTATAGATATTTGAGTCTTCTTTCATCTAGAATAGGAATGGCCTTAATCCGATATCGGAGTCAAAAGTTATGGCTAAAATACGAAAAATTACGTATGGTTGGAATTTCTGAATTTGTACACTATTAGAATGCCATTTCAAGTTTTTGGCCTCCAAAATCCAAATGTCATGTGCATTTTTCTAGTTATGCATCCAAAATGTTATTTACCTACATAAAATAAAAATAACAAGAATATATAAATTTAATTATTATTTCCAAATGTGCTAAATTAAAAGGATTAATGAAACTACAAGTTAAAATGATTATTATTCTTTATAATGTGTATTTTTTAGTGTTAATCACACCCCATAACCAGCTTATTACTAGTCCTAGTAATTTAAACAAAAATTCAAAAGAAAAAGTTATTATCCAAGTTAATAATTATTTTCTTTCTTTCTAAAAGTAATTTCTCATGTACTTTTTTTTATCATTTTTCCATACATACATAAAATAAGGTATCAATCAATTCATTGTGCCTACAATATTCACAGGTCTTATTGAAAAGAGAGTAATATTTTTGCCCTAAAAGTATATCAAAATTCACACATTTTAGCAATGGTAATTTATTTAAATATAAAAATAAGTTTTTTTTTTAAAATAATAATAATACATCTTCAATCCTTGTAACGAGCTTTGGGCCAATGACTCCCAAACCAGTTGGCTTTAGGACACTAAGTGTTAAGACACCTCTGCAAACTTAATTACTTGGACCTTAGATGTTAAAAGGAAGAAGTGTCTGATTTCCTTAAGCTTCCTCTTTAACCCATGTAACGAGGTTTGGGCCAGTGACACCTAGGCCAGTTGGCCATAGGGCACTAAGAGTTACATAATTGCTCGAGCTAAAGAGGCTACGAAATCGAACTTATTCACATATTTTTTTTATTAACTCAAACTCTACTGTTTTACGTAAACAATCACTACTTGCTGAGACAAGATGTCCGGTTACTAAGTAAAAGTCTGGTTAGTTTTTTGAATAAAAACACAAATTCCACTACTTTTAGGTGGTCACTCCAACAAATTAGAAAACTAAATATTACAAAATTTTCAAGTACAACATGCGATCATATGTTACCGTCTATGTTGATAATATCTATCAAATGAGCATATGAAGATCAAATTTAATCAATATTATAGAGAATTCATAAATTTAAATGATTCAAAAAGAAAGGAACAAAAATAACTTATTATAAAACATTGAGATGCGTCTTAGGAGTGAAACTCCTTACACTGTCATCTCTGAACAACAATTCCACTTGGTTGGTCAAAAATTTATTGATGGTTTGTGTGTAAATTTTTTTTTGAAAAGTACAAAAGAAAATCAACAGAAAATAAATTTTTGTATACACAAAATAACAAAAAAGCAAAAACAATACAAAACTTTTTTTTTTAATGAAAAACACAATAATGAAACATAAAAATGAAAACTATCTAGTCAATTATCTCTTCCCCCTAATAAAATTGAGATATTATCCCCAATATCTGAATAAGAAGAAGTAGAGTTTAAAAGATATCACCTGGTTAGTATGAAATTTACAATTAAATCTACGACTATTTAAAAGAAAAATTACAATTAAGATCCAAGTTCACTCTATGCTTCTTGCCACTATCGTTATCATACCAGTTCAACTTGGAAAGAATGAGATCGATTTATGGTTCATAAGTTAAGAGTTGGTCAATTAATTCATCATCTTTTCTTGCATTTAGGACGATATCTTTTATCGATTTCGAAATAAACCCAAGTCTTTTGAAATCCTCAAGAAATACTAAAAGAAAAAAAAAAAGGGTCAACATTAAATAGTCCAATGAGTTTTTGGTGAATGTTCAAGTTTTCCCGTGATGCCACTGTGAATATTTCTTCAAGGGTGCCCAGCCCCACTTGGTAAGGCAATAAAAGTGTCAGCATACTTAATCATTTCAGTAAGTCTTTCAGACATACCTGAGACAATGCATTCTTCTCCATTTGATTTTTTGATGAGGTTTTTTTGTCTACCAAAGGTTTTGAAATGATCCCCAAAACTCGACTACCATTTTTTTGCACGGCCTTTGAAACACATCTTATCAATCTAAGATTGCCACCACCATATACTAAGTGCATGTTTCTTTCTGTCATAACTCTAACCAATTCTTTTGCAGCTTCAACAAATTCTAGTTTAGTTGCAGAGTTAGTTCCACAAACACATGCAGCTATTAGTGACTCTTCATTTTGAAGTTTTCTTTATTTTTGTTCTCTCTTTTATCTGGATGTTTCAAAGAGAGAAATGACGAGCTGTATTTATGGATCCTGAAAAATGGTGAGTAATAAAAGCACTAGTACCTATAACATGATAATTATCATATGAATAGTAAAATAGATCGTGAAAGTCAAAAAGTTTAGATATTATCAGAAAAAGTAAAGGAAATCAAAGCAATAAATTAAAAAATATGTACTGGTAGTTGTGATTGTGGCTCATATCTTCCTCTGGTTTTACATCTAATAACGACTTGAACGCCCTCTATGAGTCGAGGATATGCTTCCCATCTAATTTTCTTATAAATTGGCAAACAAAGTCTTTTAAAGTCAGATTCCTGAGACTGTATTGTTGTCTTTCTTTTTGAAATTATGAATGTAAGTTGTGATTCAATCTATCAAATCCACTAGGATGTGTCTCAATATTCAATGATATATTATCTAATGACTTCTTACTCAAGCCATTTCTAATGGGTTGATTTTTTTCTTCGCGATTATTAGACATCATTCCTAAAGAACGACAATGAGTGTTGCACGTCCAACGTGCGTATTTATAAACACACCTAATTGTTTGGCTCTCCATTTCTTAGCATATGTGCTTTTCTCCAACCAAGTATGTAAGAGATGAATGAATAAAGAAATTTAAGGACTTTTGTTTTAACCACATCTTTCTTGTAAGTGTTTAATAATTTTTTGGATGGTCGATGTGTCCTGACATTATCTTTGAAATGTATTCTGTGTGTGCATTTTAAAGGATTAATGCATTTTATATCTTTGAAAGTCCATCCAATTCCATGTTTACATTCTCTCAACACATTTAACAACTTACCTTTTTGATCGCTTGTAAGAGAAGAAGAAATTACCGTAGGGTAAGTTTGTTTATCTCCAAGAAATGTATATTTCAATTTTTCAGACAAAGTCTTTAACTATAATTTGGGTGTTTCCTTATGTTTTTCTTCTTTTAGTGCTCATAGTTCCTCAAAATTTTATTTCTCTCCATCGTCTTCTAATACCTGTGTAGAATCAAGTAAAAATTCATTAGGAATACCTGAACTTAATTGTGTATTGATTCAAGAAAATTACCATGATAAATTTTCATATGATCAAATAAAAATGGACGACCAAGTATTACAGGAATTGGTTTATAACTTTCTGTTACAGATCATGTTTCTAAGATAATAAAATCTACAGGATATATGAATTTATCGACTTGTAATAACACCTCTTCAATAATTCCTTTCGGTGCATTGACTGATCTATCGGCAAGTCAAAGATTAGTTGAGGTTGGTTTTAACTTGCCAA
This sequence comes from Zanthoxylum bungeanum, assembly GCA_019454045.1. Classification (NCBI taxonomy): domain Eukaryota; kingdom Viridiplantae; phylum Streptophyta; class Magnoliopsida; order Sapindales; family Rutaceae; genus Zanthoxylum; species Zanthoxylum bungeanum. Next base: position 23,892 of record SKCR01044124.1, read on the forward strand.
TATGAAGTTGTTGGTAGACTGAAAATGGAAGCAAATTGACACTGGCTCCAAGGTCAAGTAAAATATGTTCAATTTTTTGATTTCCAATAATACATGAAATAGTTGGACAACCAGGGTCATTGTATTTTAATGCTTTATTGATTGAGAGAATGGAACTTACCTGTTCAGCTAGAAAAACTTTCTTTTTTACCTGATGTTTTCTTTTAATGGTGCATAAGTATTTCAAAAATTTCGCATAAGATGGTATCCGTTGGATGACATCTAATAAAGGAATATTGACCTTTACATATTTGAATATTTCATATATCTCTGGGTAATGGTTCAATTTCTTTGTTTTTAATGCTTGAGGAAATGAAGGTGCATGAGAAAAATGATTATCATCAACGATAAGTAATGGTTCATCAACCTCTTCCTTACTATAGGACACAGATGTTGACGACGCTGTTCTAGGCTCGTGGCCTAGTTGGGAGTACGGAATAGTCCACGGGGGAACTAAATTGGAGAAATAATATGGAGTCGCCACCCGGTGTTAGCCGGGAAAATGTGATTTAAGGCCGCACTCACCCCTCGTAAGGGAAGACCTCAAACCGTTGGGTTTGGAATGGTCCCTTACTTATGTCACTTGTAATGATATGATTTGTGCAATAAACTAACCGAATCTACTCAACATGTATGCTCAAGGGTAACTTAGATGTAGTCCGCATTCATCAAAATAAATCCTATGACTAAGTTCGCATGCTTTGAAGATAAGCCATCATACGGCAAGCATATAATATCACACAATGAGCATGTTGAATCATCCAACGCAAAGAACAAATAGATAATTACTTCAACATAAACGTAAACTAAATTACTAATGCAAAATTAAAGAACTAAATCACGCATAATAATAAACAACATAATCATGCCTAAAAATAAACGATATATCAAACTAAATCATGCTTTAATAATAAATAACGTACTAACAACCTATTCATGCTCAAATACATGGTTGGATGAAACGAAATATGTGTGTCTCTTAAGTGATACGTGGCATTATATCTCGAGTACAGACCGCACTACCGTCCATTCGGATTCGGCTATAGAATTTACGTCTGGGTTTCCATCCAATATACCCCAAAAGAGAACACGCATTCCGCTCATCCGGAAATCACATCATGCATCAATCCATAATACTCATATGTAATAAAGTATTAAAATAAATAAAAACAAAAGATAATAGATAAAGAAGGTGCCCTCAGGTCTAACCTATTTTGTCGTCTCTCGAAAGTGCGTTACACGACCGTTGGAAGGGTTGATGCTCCGCTATTTCTCTGGTTTGCCGCGATTTTGGACTGCAGTTTTCTGGACTGTTTTAGGGTGATTTGTTCACTGTTTGGGGTGTATTTTAAGTGGTTTTCGGGACTATTTTTGGCAGTTTTTTAGGTGCAGTTTCGGGGAATGTTTTTTGTTTAACTATGGGGCTGTATGTGTGCCGAGTGGGGTTTTGCTTTGTTCATGGCTTTTCACTACTTTATTCGGTTGAAGTTGGATGTGTCGGTTGCTATGAGTTGTCGTGTGGCTTGAGAGAGGGTCTGGTCGGTTGTGGCTTTGTTTTTTGAGTCAGTTTATTTGGTGAGGTGATGCGTTAGTAGGCGTGAGGGAGGGTTGTAACGTAAGTGAGGTTGAGGGGGCAAGTGGCTTATGTGGTCAAGGGGCTGGTGGCATTGAAAGGAGCTATGTTGGCGTGAAGTAGTGGGGACGTGTGGCTAGGCGTGAAGAAGTAAGCGTGAAGGCATGTGGCGTGTATAGTTTAGGATGTGAACATTGAAGGGAAGCAGGTGGCGTGTTGAAGGCTTGGGGACGTGAGAGGTGTGAGGCAGACGTAAGTGTGCTTGATGCGTTGAGGGCTATTGGTTTATTGAAGCGGTGAGGCAATGTGAGTGGAGGGGCTGATTGAATATAGTTTTTGCATGAAGAAGGCAGTGAGTAAGGGGCAGAGGACGTGTGTTACTGACTGGGAATGGGCTTAGAATATTAGGGTTGATTTCGTGATAATGATCCAGCCTGCCTAAGGTTTGGTTAAAGGTCTTTTTTATAGGAAAATGAGGGGTAATCCTTGTGCGAATAGAGAAAGGATTTGTGTATTAATGGGATATCTTTTAATTAGGCAAGTCTTTTAATTTTATTTGATTTTTTCTCTTTTGATTAGAGATATGATTTGATTTGTATCTTTTAATTGGGAAGTGATTTGATTTAATTTGATTTATTCTTTTTTAGTTAGGGATATGATTTGGTTTATTTATGCATGTGTTTAATGTGATTTTTGTTATTTAGGGAGGCTATGGGCTTGTGGGCTTGGGTGTTTGGTTTGGTGATGTGTGGGCTTGGTTTGTGTCTTGCAGGGGTTTGGGCTAAGGGTGTGTTTTGAAACGGAGGTCCAACAAGCGAACCCGAAGCTAATCCAGCGAATTAAATCCAACAAAGTGTCAATTCTTGACTATTCTCTTCCGACGTCTGTTTCCCACGGCTTCCACAATTAAAGAGGTAGTGTCTCCATATGAGACTCATCATCGGACTCACATGTAAAAATACAGTGCCTACAGTCACCCTCACTTTGATGGGACTTGTGCAGTGTGTGACAATAACAATCCTATCAAAGTTTATGCAATTCATTTTTACTTACCTGGCTCGTCAGCTGCCACCTGACTTGCCTGTTGCTTCGAACTGAGTTGATGAGAGGTGGTCCATTCCCGAACTGTTGCTGTGATGTGGTCCATTCCCGAACCGTTACTAGGAGGTGGTCCATTCCCGAACCGTGCTCCATTCTCGAAGTGCCATTCCCGGCTTGTTCATTTCCGAACCGTGTTCCATTCTCGGATTGTCATTCTCGGCATGTTAATTCTTGAACTCTGCTCCATTCTCAGATTGCCATTCTCGGCTTGTTCATTCTCAAACCTTGCTCCATTCTTGGATTGCCATTCTCGGCTTGTTCATTCTCGAACCTTGCTCCATTCTGGATTGCCATTCTCGGCTTGTTCATTCTCGAACTCTACTCCATTCTCGGATTGCCATTCTCGGATTGCCATTCTCGGCTTGTTCATTCTCAAACCTTGCTCCATTCTCGGATTGCCATTCTCGGCTTGTTCATTCTCGAACTCTACTCCATTTTCGGATTACCATTCTCGACTTATTTATTCTCGAACTCTGCTCCATTCTCGGATTGCTATTCTCGGCTTGTTCATTCTCAAACTCTGCTCTATTCTCGGATTGCCATTCTTGGCTTGTTCATTCTCGAACCTTTCTCCATTCTCGGATTTCCATTCTCAGCTTGTTCATTCTCGAACCTGCTCCATTCTCGAATTGCCATTCTCGGCTTAACTGATGCTGATGTGTCTCCATACCCAGAGTGCCATACCCGGCAAGACTAATACTGATGCTAATATGGGCCTCACCCCCAGAGTGCCATACCCGGCAAGACTGATACTGATGCTAATATGGGCCTCACCCCCAGATTTCCATACCCGGCAAGACATACTGATAATGATATGGGCCTCGCCCCCATATTGCCATATCCGGCAAGACTGATACTGATGCTAATATGGGCCTCTCCCCCCAGAGTGCTATACCCGACAAGACATACTGATAATGATATGGGCCTCGCCCCTAGAGTGCCATACCCGGCAAGACTGATACTAGTGATGTGATGGTTCATTTCAACATATTATTCTGCCTCTCACGAGATAATCCTGATAGCTAGACATATTTTCGTCCTCAACGAATGCTTCGCGTCGAAACCTGAGAACCTTCAAAGTACTTGATACACTCAACTCAATCGTCTGAATAGGTGATCTGAATTGGACTTCTGGTGCGTGTGTGCCAAAGCTCTTTCGCAGCTTAATCCTTAAGTAGGCCAACTCGGTGATTTCATCTCGGAGAATCGGATCAGTGGGTCTAACCAACATAGATTTCTTGATCACACTATGTGATTACTTCGTCATACTCAACATGATATGGTCTTCTTCTTTTTTCCTTTTCTCTTTCTCCTTATTCTTTTCATTCTTTTTCTTTTTTTTCTTTCTTTGACACACCTACCATTTAAGGTAGCATTTCTCCTCATGGTGGTCCTCATACTCTCCCATGGGTAGCTTCACACTTATCGGTTATAGGCGGTCTATTTTTTTTTCATTACCGAGACTTTTTCTTTGTTTCTAACCATATCATATATCATAGCATAAGTAAACCAGGGTGGACATCCAGGCAAACGGTCATTCATTGATCCATCATCTCTTCAACTAGTCGTCTCGCCAACTACTCAGGCTTCTACTATTGAGATCCCGTATTTAAGTGCTCATGTGTCTAGCCGAGATCAATCTCTTCAGAGTATCGGACGAGAGCACATCTCGCACTTATCATTTCTAAGGTTTCTCCCTACAGCAAACAATATCATCACCAAATATATGCTTAACCATCAAAGACTTCTCTCTCTCTTTTCCTCTTTTTTTTTCACTCCTCGAAATTCTTCCTTTCCACTGCTGATAATATGGGCTTCACCCCCTGAGATCCATTCTAGAAACTTATACTGATATAGGCCTCAACCCTGGGATTCCTCCCCGAAACTAATTCTGATTCATTCTTGAAACTGATACTGATTCATTCCTGAAACTGACACTGATTCATTCTTGAAATTGATACCGATTCACTCTTGAAACTGTACTATTGCTGTTTCTGATTGGCTTGCCTTTGCCTCTTTCTCTTTTTTCTTCTTTGAAACCTGTGAATACAAAACAAAACAAACACAAAAAGATGCAAAATACGTTACGTGTATGCATGTATGCACGAATGAATTTCCTATTCCGTTGGGTTAGGTTTTCCGCCAATTCCTTTGGTGACTGCTCGGTCTTCTCTTCCTCAGGCAAAGTACTGCTTTAATCTATCCATATTGATCGGCTCAGTGAACTCATTCCCTTCCAAGTCTGGCAGTCTCACTGCCCCTTTTCCTAATTTCTGAATGGTTATCCTGTCGTTTCTGCTTGCTTATTCCGAGGATTCCCCGTGTTATAAATATCGCTGAGTATCATAGTACTAGGGTTGCATGCTTTTGTCAAATATACTCATGTTACAGGTTGAAAGAAAGAGACTCAGGCAAGTAAACGAAATGAACGTCTTTATTATCATTAAGAAATGGTTCGAACAAGTAGGCAAAATCAATGTCTATATTAAAAATGTAGGATCAAATAAACTATGAGGAACAACTTCATCATTCGCAGCATTACCTTCTTCCTTGGCCTATGGTTCTCCACCGTTGTCATTTCCTATCCCCATGAAAGAAGTGGGTGGTTAAGGGTTTGAAGGACAAAGCTTTCGGGCAGGCCAAAGTTGATCATGTAGGTGGGTGGGGGAACAGAATGGTAATTTGGCAGAGGATTCATGTGTGTGTTTGGCCATTCTTTTTCAGGGTCGGGTATTTTGTGGGCATCAATGAGGTCTTGGATTTCATGCCGGAGGCGGGTGCAGTTTTCGGTGTCATGGCCATATAGTTGGTGGAAGTAACAATAGCGGTTCATGCTGAGGTTTGGTGGTGGAGGGTGTGAAAGTGGTTTTCCTTCTAAGGTTTTATGAGTCCTTGTCCCTTCAACTTCTCCAATACCTTAGACAAAGGCTTCCCCAGGTTAGAGAAACGCTGGTTTCTGACGGCAGCAACCTTGACAGTAGCGGGCTTGGTCTCAGAATGTCCCCAAAATTCCTTTTATTCTGGCCGTAAAAATTTATGTTCTCGGCTTCCTTCTCTTCAATGTCCATTACAGTCTCCCTCAACTATCGAAAATCAGCAATCATCGAAGTCATCCTCCTCAGCTTACCATAAATAGAGGGCTTCGTGCAATGATGATCATTTCGATCTGGTCCTTCTCCGAGGGTCGAGTCTGTATTTTCAAAAGTTAGCTTCTCCAGTGATCCACATACTCTTTCAAGCTCTCCTCCGGCTTCTGTTTGGTGTTCTCCAAGTCACGGAGTGACAAATCGATCTCCAAGTCTGTAACATACTGCTTTAGGAAGGCAACAGCTAGTTCTCTCCAATCCTCCTTAACTTTTTTCTCAAGGCTTTGTGATACCACACTACAGGTGCCCCCTCGAGTGACATCTCAAACATCTTTTGGACTTGGCACTGTGATAGGCCCACTGAACTCATTACCGAGACATACTGCCGGAGATGGACCATCGGGTCCCCATTTCCATTAAATTTGGCTATATCGGGCATTTTAAACTGAGCTGGCAGCTACTATTCGAAGGTCATCGCCTCATAATCCAACAAGTCCTCAAGTTTCCTTTTCAGCTTACGGGACTTGACTCTATCTGATCACGGAGTTTCTGTATCTCGGCCTGAGACCCGACTATTCTCCCTGCAGTGTATTCAGCCATATCATCATCAAAGACGGGGACATCATCATTCAACCGACTCGAAGGGTCTTCACGCCTCTCATTCTCAAAGCTTCCCCCGGCATGGGGCACGACCGTATTAGCCATAACAGTGGTCAAAGCTTGTAGTTGCTCGGTAACCTTAGTGAGATTGGCTTCCAGCTGATCCATACGAGATCCCTCGTTGACTGATTCACTCATTTTTACTGACGGCCTTTTGATTAGTCTCCCATCTTTCCTAACCCAACGGATATCTATGATGGCTCTTTAAGATCGTGTGTCAGTGTGTATGCGTGTAATGCATGTAATGTATAAGTTCATAAAAATTCTATACTAGTTGGTGTTGGACAATTATGACCCATAGCATCACTATTTGTACAGATCATGGTGTTGTTGTACAAATTAACTATGTAACGAAGGAAATTGCCCTTTTATCATTTGTAATTGGATTACCAAGATACATAAATGATAGAAGTCCTTATGATTAGTTCCGGATTGAGATGATATGAGACAATATCAATCCATAAAAGTTTGATCATTAAACATCCTTAGTCGTAGTATTATCGAGACTGGACATCGATAATTCGGAATAGACTAGTATTGTACTTGTGCGCGTTGTGGGAGCATAACAGCACAGTTATCATATGTTTAAGTATTGGATACTTATGCAAGTGTGATAGAAGGTTGTGTTTTACCGATGGTACAGAAAACACCTTCGCTCTGGATAGACCATGCGGAATCCCATTGGTAATATGTCTATGTGTCTATGGGAGTCTGCTTAAGGGTAGGTGTATTTGGTCTTAACCTGATACTTGCACCGTTAATACTTATGATAATCAATATACTTTGGTTTTAGTCGTCCAGGACTTTAACAGGTTCTGTGTATGCCTCTTCTGGGTATATTGAGAATCGTAGTGTATTGGGTGTGATGTCGAGATGGAAGTATCACTCCAGTCATAGTGGAGATGATGATCACGTAGGATACGGAACTGGTACTCTTTTATGCTGCAGCTATCGGGATAATATGACAAGGTCATAGTTATCCGATTATAGAGACTAGTTATCAGAGATCCGATATGTGCTTCGTATGAGGCATACACATTTCCAGCCCCAGGCCTTGCACGTGACCATCCGATACTGGATCGCAATACATAATACTATATATACTACGACTGATATAGATTATGATATTCCTTTAAGAATATTTCTGGAGAATTGGGTAGGCATGGCGCTTTGCTAGAAGCCAACCATGTCTTGTAAATCGGTAAAAATATAGTACTAGGTACGTACGTATTCGGATAGTCCGATAACCATATTTACTGCCAACATATCCGGGGATCTCATGGGTCGCTTCCCGAAGATTCACCGATGACGTATGACTCGCACATTATTAATCTGGGATTAATTGGATGAGAGAGAAAAATTAATCTGAGATTAATTGCGGAGATATTTTATCTAGGATAAAATATTATTTAAAGAGAGAGAACGATTAATTTGGAATTAATCGATAAAATAATATATTCGATATATTATTCGAAATTGGATTTCGACGCGGAATTAAAATCGGATTTGAATTCGGACAAACGAGTTAATTTAGAATTAATTCGTAAGCGACGTGAATAGTAATTTTACTAGACATAATTATTTAATTAAATTTGATTTAATTACGTCGCAACGGAAAATTCATTAATTCGGAATTAGTGAATCCGAGCACGGGAGTGTTTGCGGGGCCGCTCGTATTTCGAATTGAGTGGGGCCCATAAGTCACATCAAGCGTCAAATCATTAGTCATTCTTATAATGTAAGTCACATCACTTTGAGTGATTGACACAATGCCATTATTCATGATTGATGTAAGTGGTTGGAAAGCTTTTAAAAGCTTGAAAGACATTTATCATATCTAATTATTTGGTATTTGACTTTTTGATTTGTGTATTAGATATACAAAATAAAAACATAATTCTTCTTCACCATTATATTGCATTCGGCCAAGGGCCTCTTTTACTATTTCTCTCCATTCGGCCATGGTGGCCTCCTTCTTCATCTCAACCATTCGACCTAGGGCCAATTTATCATACTTGGCCGAGAATGAAGAATCCAAATGATGAGTTTGTGGCAAATTCTTCCTAAGTGCTAGCACACCAAAGAGGGCATACAAGGTGATAGGGAAACTCACTTGTGGGCATAGAATCACCTCATCCAAAGCTTGGAGGTTGAAGAAGAAGATGGAGTCCAAATATCAAGCTTGGCCGTGAGCTTCATAATGGAGCACAAATTTTTGTTCTTCGACGTATCCAATCCGATCAATGTAAGTATGTTTCCGCTATATTTCTTTGAGTATTCACATATGATTTTCATTGCTTAATTGATCCCGGGACTATAGTAGAAACCCAACAATGGTATCAGAGTGATTTTGAGCATGAAAATGATTTAGGGTTAAAATTGGGTAAAATCAATTTGAGCATGATTTGATGAAATTGTTTGATTGGGTATGCTTGAATGATGTTTAATTGAAGTTGGATATGTTCAATTTCATGAAAATTGATTTGGAACAATTTTCCCCAATATATAAGGCTTGGCAAAATTTGATGATGCCCTAAATGTCATGGTAATTTTTTGATTTTGATCATTGGATGAGTTGAAATCATTTGGGTAATATTGATTGTGGATTCAATTAGATTGGAATCAGAATCGGACTACTAAAACCCTAAATGGCCGTGACTAAAGAAGCATTAAATGGGTTTAATGTTGATTCAATTGTGTTGGACATAAGTTGATGATGATAAGCATAATTAATTTGAGTATGGCATACACTTTAGGTTAATTGAATTGTAAAATTTGGAATTTTTGTGATTTAATAAATTGGGCCAAATTTGGAATTGGACTTGTGATTGTTGGATTTGGGCCTTATGGACTTGGTTGGGCCAAGTAGGTTTGGGCCAAATGGATTGGATCCATATTGGGCCTAAACCACTCCATAAAGTTCAAATTTGACATATTGGGCCTTTAAAGTTTAATTGGGCCTAATGGGCCTAAATTGTTTTCTTGGCTTATGGGGTTATTCCTTGATTGGGCTTTGGTTGCAGAAGCCCACACCTTAAGAAATTAATTGAAAGCCCATTGGACTTTAATTAAACGACACTGGATGTTTATTGGGCTTTGAGACCCGTTTAGACTAGATTTAGAATCTAAGTCATTAAAGGCACATTTAAAAGTGTAATTATTTAATTGGAATTAAATAAATGAATTAGTATTAAATACAAGTTAAATTGGATTTAATGTTGTAGTTTAATATAATTCAAGAATTCATACTTTGAGTACTTATTCGTAAAACGAGTTTGACTCGCGCAAAATCAAATCGTTGTTTGAACATTGGATGGTCATTAATATTCAGATTAATTAATTGGATTAGATTGATTGATAACATGCTTGTGTGAATACATGATTGTGATGCATGACTAATATATATCGAATGGATATTAGATGGGTGAGGGCAATTTTGGAAATTATTGTAATAAATTTAGAATTTATTTAAATTGGATATGCGTGTCCAGCCTTATCTCTCATGACTCTTTGTATTTATCTTCTCACATATTCCCCTCAATGTAAATGAAGTTTCTTTAGAAGTGTTATGTAATTGGGTAGAAGTAATACTTGTGCTAGCGGAGAGAGGAAATGGAGAGATTTGATCTAGGAACAATATTTTTTAAGTATCTATCCGCATATCATTATTATATTTATTACGCTTCTTATTATGCTTTTAGAATGCATGCTTAAGGGTGTATGATGATGAGACCTTAACAAAGATAATTAATTGGTTGCCAATTACGCGAAAAACCCTCACAACATATTAAGCATTTTCCCTTCCATTGAGTGATTCTTACTCAAGATCCAAAATTGGCATTGGTTTGTTGGCCAAAGTCAAGACCTTTGTCAATTGCGGATGTGTTGGAATCATGAAGGCTTTGTTCCATATCGGTGTCTTGTCCAAGTTGTGATTTGTTGGCCAAAGTCAAGATCACTTCTTGTCCATCGACATTGATTACGAAGCTTTCCAAGGTCAATGGGTTCCGCTTAACTGGGATCATTAAGTTTGTGTTGGACAATTATGACGCATAGCATCACTATTTGTACAGAACATGATTTTGTTGTACAATTAACTGTGTGACAAAGGAAACTGCTCTTTTATCATTTGTAATTAGATTACTTGAATATATATAAATGGTAGAAGTCCTTATGATTAGTTTCGAATTATAAGATATGAGACAATATCAATCCACTAAGGTTTAATCATTAAACATCCCTAGTCGTAGTATTATCAAGATTGGACATCGATAATGCGGAATAGACTAGTATTGTACTTGTGTGTGTTGTGGGAGCATAACGACATAGTTCTCATATATTTATGTATTGGATACTTATGCAAGTGTGATAGGAGGTTGTGATTACCGATGGTACGGAAACAGCTTCTCTCCGGATAGAGCCTACGGATCCCATTGGTTGTATGACAATGTGTCTATGGGAATCCAATTTAGGGTAGGTGTATTTGGTCTTAACCTGAGACTTGCATCGCTAATACTTGCGACAATCATTACGCTTTAGTTTTGGTCATCCGGGACTTTAACAGGTTCTGTGTGCGCCTCTTCTGGGCTTATTAAGAATCGTAGAGTATTGGATGTGATGTCAAGTTAGAAGTATCACTTCAGTCAAATGAAGATGATGATCACGCAGGGATACACAACTGGTAGTCTAATGTGTTACAACCATCGGGATAATATCACAACGTCATGATTATCTGATTAAAGAGACTAGTTGATTGTGATCCGATATATATTTCGTACGGGGCAGACACTATTCCAGCCCCAGGCCTTACATGTGACATCTGATACTGGATTGCAATACGTAATACTATGTATTCTACGCCTGACATAGATTGTATATTCCAGTAAGAATATTTCTGGAGAATTGGGTAGGCACGGTGCTTTGCTAGAAGCCAACCATGTCTTGTAAATCGGTTAGCATGTAGTACGAGGTACGCACTTAATCGGATAGTCCGATAACCGGATTTACTATCAACATATCCAGAGGTCTCTTGGGTCGCTTCCCAAAGATTCACCGATGACAGTTGATTTAAATTAGAATTAATCTGGGATTAATTGAGGTATTATTTAATCTGGGATTAAATGTGTTCGGAAGAGAGAGAACGCGATTAATTTGAAATTATTCGGTAAAATAAATTTAATAGTTAAATTTGATTTTTCTGTTTAATTTATTGATATGGGCTAAAATTAATATATCGGATATATTAATTGGAATTAGATTTCAATGCGAATTAAAGTCGGACTTTAATACATGCGAATGGATTAATTTAGAATTAATTCATAAATGGCATTCGTAATAAATTTACGAGGCGTCGTTATTTAATTAATTAGATTTAATTATTTAGCGTCGAAAATTCGTTTAATCGGATTGAACGGATCCGAGCCGCTGTAAACATTCGCAGAAATCGTTTAAATTTCGAATTCAAAATGTGAGGCCCACTTCACATGCGGTAGTTGGGAGAGTAGTTGGCATTTATGCCAAACCACCTACTTTCCAACCACCTTGGAATGGTTTTGGTGAAACCATTTACCCAACCACCTTGTTTAGGTGAAAAGGGTAAATTGGTTTTCACCAAAAGCCTTCTCTCTCTCATTTTTGGTATCACATCTCACAAACACAAACCCTAATGCACCAAATGGGCGTGAATGGACTCTCTCATTCTCTTTGATTTTGTGGCAAAATCATTCAACGCTAGCACTTTAAAGATCAACAAAGGTGATAGGGAAACAACTCAAAGCTTGGAATCACATTGAAAGGTTGGATCTTGGAGATACTTCTCAAAATTTTTCAAAACCAATCCGTTCATTGTAAGTATATTCCACAACTTATAATGATCTTTATCACATGTTTTCATGCTTATTAGATCCTTGGCATGTTCTAGGAACACTAACAATGGTATCATGAGCCAATTTTAAGCATGAAAAATTCTAGGGTTCTTGAGACTAAAATTTGGGGCTTTTGTGTTTTGAACATGATTTTTTCAAATTGATGGTTTGAGCATGCTTAGAATATGATAACTTAGAGTTATGCTTGATTAGATTTGAGATAAAATGATTGAATCAAAAATCCCATATAGCATTACCATGGCCGAATACCACTGCAGTTTGATTTTTTACAACATTGGATGTGTTTAAAGCATGATATAAATGTTGATTGTTGGTTTGATTAGATTGGAATCAAAGTCAATAATATTTATGTTAAATTCAAAGAGCATGTTGAGCATGAAAATGATATGTTTTGCTTCAATTTGTGTTGAGCATAAATTGATTAACTTAAGCATGATTAATTAGTTAATTAAGATGTTTTGGAAATATTAAGGTTAATTAATTAATCATGGCTAATACACTTTAATTATAATAATTAAAATATTTGGAATATTAAAATTATAATAATTGGCCTTTTAAAGTTTATTGGGCCAAAAGTGTGTAATTGGGCTTAATGGGCTTGGTTTGACCAAGTTTGGTTTTGGAATTTTGGATTGGATCCAATTGGGTCCAAAACCAATTCCATAAAGTCCAAATACATCACTTGGCCCTTTAAAGAATTTGATTGGGCCCAATGGGCCTAAATTGATTTGTTGGCAAAAGGGTGATTCCTATTGGGCCTTGACATTTTGGGTTTGATCCATTATGGCCAAAGCCCATGCCTTAAGAATCAATTCAAAGCCCATTGGACTTTAATTAAAATAGCATTGGATGTTATTGGGCCTTTGAGACCCATCAAGATTGGATTTGGAATCCAAGTCTTTAAGGCATAAATATAAGTGTAAATGTTTAATTTGGAATTAAATTTGAATTAGTATTGAATACAAATAAATTAGATTTAAAGTTATAGTTCGATATAATTCAAGAATACGTATTTAAAAACTATTTATTCTTAAACGAGTTGAACTCCCGCAAATCAAATCGTTGTTTGAACATTGGATGGTCATTAATCAAAGATTAATTAATTGGATTAGATTGATTGAATAACATGCTTTGAATGAATAAATGAATGTGTTGTATGAATAATGTATATCAGATGGATATTAGAAGGGTGTGGGCAATTTTAGAAATTATAATAATTTTAGAATTTTTTAATTGGACCTGCGTGTCCAGCCTTCTATCTCTTTACTCTTTGTAATTCTCTTCTCACCTATTTCCCTAAATGTTAATGAGGTTTCTTTATTGTATTATGTAATTTGGTAGAAGTTAGAATAGTTCTAGCCGGGGAGAGGAAAGAGTGTGATTTGTTCTAGGAACAAGTTGTGAGATATCCATCTGCATATCATTATTAATTTATTTACGGCGCCTTATTATGCTTTTAGAATGCATGCTTACGGGTGTATGATGAGACCTAATCAAAGATAATTAATTGGTTGCCAATTACGCGAAAAACCCTCAAAAAATATTAAGCATTTTCATTCCATTGAATGATTCATTCTCAAGATCCAAGATTGGCATTGGTTTGTTGGCCAAAGTCAAGACCTTTTTCCATCGAGGATGTGTTTGAATTATGAAGGCTTTGTTCCATATCGCATGCCTTGGGCAAGTTGTGATTTGTTGGCCAAAGTCAAGATCACTTCTTGTTCATCGACATGGATTTCGAAGCTTTCCAAGTCAATGGGTCCCGCTTGACTGGAATCATTAAGCTTGTTGTGCCAAAGTCAAGGCTTAGTTGATTCAGAGGAAAAGGTTAGGCAAATATATTGGATATATTGGCATATATATTGTATATATATTTCGGACTTGGAGGTCCACCTACCGGATCTAGAAATTGGATGAAATCCAATTGATCTTGAGATCTTCCTAGTTAAATATCATACAGCTTGTTGGCCAAAGTCAAGGTTGTGTGTTATTTAACGGGATCCTAGCCCACTAGGAAACTGGGTGTCCCGAGTACTCAACAGAGGGTTAGAGGCTCGCCGAAAATTAGTGAGAGGCAAGTATTAAATTTGTAATTTCGTTTAAATACTTGCCAATACACGCTCATTCCATTTTCGTCATTATTTGTTAATAAATATATTAGTTGGACTAATATTCAATTATTATTTCAATTAAACAGTTGGACTATATTCAAACTACTTCATTTATAGTTGATTATATAATTGGATTATAGTAATCATATATTTGAATTTTACCGATCATTTATAGTTGATTATATAATTGGATTATAGTAATCAATATATATTTGAATTTAACCTATCAAAATGTAATTAGTTATATAGTTAAACTATAGTAATCATTACATTAGATTGTACCCGAAATCGTTGATTGGATAGTTGGACTATAGCAATCAAGATAACTGAAAGATTAGCGTCAAAGAACATAATCCTAGGTGAAAATGTCTTTAACGGCATAGTTTTCTAGAATGGGAAACGAATCTCAGGATAGTCCTGTAGTAGAGAAGTTACTCTATTTGATAGAGCAACCTTTCGGGCCTAAGCCCGGAGTTGAGCAAATAGTGGAGCATGAGCTTTGGAAGACTCATCATGATGAAAACTTTAGTGCTCAATTCGTTATGCTTGCCGCAAAGACTCCTTAATTTCTTCATCAAAACCAAGGATTAGATCCTTATACTATGATGTAGAAATTAAAAGGATCTTCATAGATCTATTCTTAGATCTTAGAAATATTAATTGCAATAGAAAACTCTTGGAGAGTTAATGGCTATGCTCAAGGAGACAGATCCAGTGTTTGCAAAAGGGCAAGAAGCGCAAGACGCATCTTACTTCAACATCCCAGAAGATCAAGGCTTGGCCGAAGACTTCTAAGGATGTGAAGAAAAGGACAAGGTAAAATTCATCACAGTCTTCTAGGAAGACAAATGACATTTCCCAAGATGTCTGCCTAAACTGTGGTAAACGGGGTCATTGGAAACGTGACTGTCGTATGGACAAGGCAGACGTGAAGGAAGTGAAGGTGGAGCAAGGCTCCGACTTCAAGGATGTTTGTTATAAACATGTTCACTATTGGTTTTAAAATTAGATTTTAGATACTGGATGTGGTACATAAATATATATACTGATGTACGGGATCTGCTGATAAGCAGGATACTGACTTCATATGAGATTGACCTGCAATCAGAAACGGGATGAGAGTCACTGTTTTGGCTGTGGGAACCTGAGTTTTGGAACTGCCATTTGGGCATGTACTTAAATTAAAAACTGTTACAATGTACATAGTTTGAGTAAGAACATTATCTCTATATCTAGTTTAACCAGTTACGGGTATGCCTCTATATTCTAGAACACTGAGTGTTTTGTTTATAAATATGATATTGAGATAAGCACATTAGATGTGAATAACAGTGTTTATATTTTGAATATAAATGAATCTCAAACATATAACATGACAAACAAATAGCTCAAACTGAATTAATCAGATGAGACTTATTTGTGACATTGTTGTCTGGGACACATTAATAAGACAAGTATATCCACACTTTCGAAGAGTGGGTACTAGGACAGATTTGATTCTAATTCAAATGATGTCTACGAATCTAGTTTATTAGGCAAAGTGCCTAAAACACCTTTTACTTGGTAAAAGTACAAGTGCCACCGAGCTGTTAGCCCTCGTTTATGGTGATATAAGTGGGCCCATGTCTAGCTAGGCTAGATATGGAAATGAATACTTCGTAACCTTTACGGATGTGGCATCGCTTTACGGTTATGTGTATCTTATGAAACACAAGTCAGAAACTTTTGAGTAATTCAAAGAGTTTTGACACGAAGTAAGAAAGCAGACCGGTAAAAGTATTAAAAACATTATTGTCGGACCATAGTGTAAGATACTTAAACATATGAGTTTCAAGATTACTTGAAAGAATATAGTGTTCTTTCATAGTGGACTGCTCCCGGGACACCTCAATTTGACGGTGTGCCCGAACAGAGAAACCGAACTTTGTTGGACATAATGAGGTTGATGATGAGTCACTCTGAGCTACCAATTTCCTTATAAGGAAATGCATTAAACAGTGCAATGCTTATTTTGAATAAGGTTTCAAGAAAATCTGTTAGACAGATTTCATATTAGAGATGAACAGGAAACAAACCAGGTTCACATTCCTTAAGATTTGGGGATGCTGGGCATGTTGGAGTTTCTACGGTCCCGATGATCGATTCAAGCATAAAAACTAAGTGCGAATACAATCAAAGAAGTTGCGGAATACTTACATCGAGCGGTTGAGCGATGCGACGAAGAACAAAAAATTATTTTCTGCCCTCCTTGAAGTCACGACACTCCACTGTTTTGGGCTCTCCAAAATTTGGAAATAGTGATCCCTCCAAGGTCCAAGCTTTGTGTGATTCCATGCTCACATGTACGGTTCCCTATCACCTTCGCGTGACCCAAATTGTGTGCTAGCACATTAGGAATTTTTGCCACGAAAATTCCTTATTTTCTCACTGCCATTCACGGCAAAACCAGAAGGTTTTTGGAGAAGAAACTCAGCCCCTTGGCCGTGAGATGCAAAAGAGGAGAGAGAAAAAAAAATTATTGGTTGTAATGTGTTAAGTGTATCTAATACACATCTTTTAATTTCACAAAATCAAAATAAAACATATACAAAAAAATTAAAATAAGAATATAGTCATTCAAGCTTTCAAAAAGCTTTCCAACCACTTCCATCAAGTCACATCACTCATGAATAGTGATTGGTGTCAATCACTCAAAGTAAAAGACATCTATCACTTGATTGACGAATGATGTGACGCTAGATGTGACTTACAATTTGACGCTTGATGTGATTTACGTGCCGGACTCGAATTCGAAATGCGAATGCGCTCGTAAACACTCCCGAGCTCGGGTTCGTTAATTCCGAATTAATGAATTTTTAGTTGGGTCGTAATTAAATCTAATTTAATTAAATAATCATGCCTAGCATAATTAATATTCACGTCACTAACGAATTAATTCTAAATTAATTCGTTTGCCCGAATTAATATCCGATTTTAATTCCGCGTCGAAATCCAATTTCGTTTAATATATCGAATATATTAATTTATCGATTAATTCCAAATTAATCGTTCTCTCTCTTTAAATAATATTTTATCCCAGATAAAATATCTTCGTAATTATTCCCAGATTACTTTTCTCTCTCAACTAATTAATCCCAGATTAATTAAAATGTGAGTCATACGTCATCAGTGAATCTTCGGGAAGCGACCCATGAGATCGCTGGATATGTTGGCAGTAAATACGGTTATCGGACTATCTGAATACGTACATACCTAGTACTACAGTTTTATCGATTTACAAGACAAGGTTGGCTTCTAGCAAAGCGCCATGCCTACCCAATTCTCAAGAAATATCCTTACAGGAAAATATGATCTATATCAGGCTTAGTATACATAGTATCGTGTATATCGATCCAGTATCAGATGTTCACGTGCAAGGCCTGGGGCTGGAATTGTGTCTGCCCCGTACGAAGCACATATCAGATATTTGGTAACTAGTCTCTATAATCGGATAACTATGACCTAGTCATATTATCCCAATGACTGCAGTACATAAGAGTACTAGTTCCGTATCCTATGTGATCATCATCTCCACTATAATTGAAGTGATACTTCCGTCTTGATACCACACCCAACACACTACGATTCTTCATATACCCAGAGGAGGCGTACACAGAATCGGTTAAAGCCCTGGACGACCAAGACCAAAGTATATTGATTGTCGCAAGTATTAGCGGTGCAAGTCTCAGGTTAAGACCAAATACACCTACCATGATTCAGATTTCCATAGACACATAGTTATACTACCAATGGAATTCCGAAGGGGTCTATCCAGAGCGAAGCTGTTTTCCGTACCATCGGTAAAACACAACCTCCTATTACACTTGCATGAGTATCCAATACCCAAATATATGAGAACTATGTCGTTATGCTCTCATAACATGCACAAGTATAATACTAGTCTATTCTGTATTATCAACGTCCAATCTCGATAATACTACGACTAGGAATATTTAATGTTTAAACCTTCGTGGATTGATACTGTCTCATATCATCTCAATCCAGGAACTAATCATATGGACCTCCTATCATTTTTACATCTAAGTGATCTAATCACAAATGATAAGAGAGCAATCTCATTTGTCACATAGTTAATTTGTACAACAACACTATGATCTGTACAAATAGTGACGCTATGGGTCATAACTGTCCAACAATCTCCCACTTGGTCTATAGCCAGTCACTCGAGTGTTTAACATCCGAACTATGTACGGTTCGCTCAAATTACTGAGGAAAAGATTTCGTCAGCGGATTTGCATGATTATCGTCTGATGCGATTTATATGATCATCACATCGCCACGATGTATGATCCGAACGAATCAGAAGAATAGTCGAAGTATTTATCTGGATCGTTGATGAGATCGTTAATTCTTTAGCCTGTGTTGACGCTTAGCTCAACTGCTAACAGAACTATGTCTAATCTAATTAGATTTATTATCGACCCAAATGGCTTCTATTACTGCCTCAGCTGCAGCAAAACCCGTATTTGTTGTTTATTCGGTAACAGTATCTTGTTTGAAAGATTTCCAGCTCAGTGTTTCGTTATTCAAACTGTATAGTACCGTTGTTTTTATCGGTTAGGAAACTTGCAACAGTGATCCCAGTCACTTCAAGTTCTCCTTCTCCATAGTTTAAGACATCATCCTTAGTTCTCTAAGATACTAACGGATGTTCTTAATATCAATCCAGTGACTATCACTTGGATTGTCCTGTTTGTGACTCCATATGCTCAAAGCATATGAGACACTAGGTCACGTATATTTTTCAATGTACGAGTTGTCGGAGAGTCTTAACTTTAAATCTATCCCAGTAGATCTTCATTACTAGAATAAAGGTTGTTTCTCTCAAGAATTCTACGGAGAATTTTCATGAAAGCCAAGCTTCCACCGATTGTAATATGGGAATATCATTTCCAAGAAATAACATATCATCATATTTCGTACAGTCACTTTCAGTGCGCTCCCACTAACCTCTTTATATACACAAGAATCATTTTGTTTTGAATTAAATCATAAACCATTATGATTACATCAAAACGATAATTCCAAGATTATAATGCTTATTTCAATCCATACATGGATCGAATAACCTGCAAACCTTATTTGCTAGTTTTGATACGACAAAAGCGCCAGGATGTTGTGAACATCCTCCAAAAGGTTTCCTTTTCAGGAAAGTGATTTTCCGTTCAGTTGCTATATTTCATAAATGAAACATGCAGCATCAGCTAGCATTATCCAAATGGATTTAACGTGGCAATAGGTAAAAGATTTCATTGTAATCAACAAAATATTGTAACGATACCTTTTCACTACAAGGCTAACTTAATACGTTGGTATGTTGCCATCCATATATGTCTTCCATGAAGACTTATATAGTACCGATAGGCACAATGCCTTCTGGTACAACAACTAGTGCCCAAACATAGTTGATATACATGGAATCCATTTCAGACATCATGGCACTTTGCCATAATAGGGAGTCGATACCTTGTATCACTTCCTCATACGTAGTCGGTTGCTATTCCTCAAAAGATTGACATCTTTATGAGGTGAGATCAGAAACCCATACCCCAGGTTGTTTTCTGACTCTCTCTAACTTACGTGGTTCTTGTGTATTCGAAGATTATTGGTATAGTTACATCCTTGATGAACTATTTATGTTCCAATAGGATTCGGTGCCAGGAACAGTATCACTCCGATTTTCATCGAGTTTTACTATCCTTCCACTTACCACTGCTTATCGGTATTCCTCTAAGGAAAAACCGCATGGCGAGCAACAATTAAAATTGTTCTCTTGTGAGTTGTATAAGTATTATACATTGGTTTCCCTAGGATAACCTACAATTAGGCACTTATCCGATTTGGGTTCTAGTTTGGTATCAACCAAACGTATGCCCAGCATTCCCAAATCTTCAGGAGTAAGAAAGCCTGGTTTTTTTCCTATTCATATCTAATATGAAGTCTGTCAAACAGATTTTCATGGAACCTTATTCAAAATAAGTATTACACTGTTAAATGCTTATCCGTTGAAGGAAATGGTAGCTCAAAGCGACTCATGATTAACCTTATCATGTCTAACAAAATTCAGTTTCTCCGTTCAGACACACCGTCAAACTGACGTGTTCCGGGAGGAGTCCTCATCGAAATGTTGGGAAATCTCTAAGTCCCGACGATCGATTCAAACATAAAACATAAGTGCGAATACAATCAAGAAGTTACGGAGTACTTACATCGATCGGTAGAGCGATGCGGTGGACAACAAAAATTTTTTATGCCCTCCTCTTGCTCCTCCAAGAAATCGGCTCTGGTCCCCCATGCAAGCTCCAAGCTTGTGATGAAACGATTCCATGCACACGGGTGGGTTTCTCTATCACCTACGGACGACTCTGAAAGTGTGCTAGAACCTTGAATTTACAACAAAATCACTCATTTTCCTTCCCCTTGCTCACGGCGGTGAGCTGAAACAAGAAGAGGAAAATATATCGAATATATTAATTTACCGATTAATTCCAAATTAATCGTTATCTCTCTTTAAATGATATTTTATCCTAGATAAAATATCTCCGTAATTAATCCCAGATTAATTTTCTCTCTCGTCAAATTAATCCCAGATTAATAAAGTGCGAGTCATACGTCATCGGTGAATCTTCGGAAAGCGACCCATGAGATCCCCGGATATGTTGGCAGTAAATACGGTTGTCGGACTATCCGAACACGTACGTACCTAGTACTACGTTTTTACCGATTTACAAGACAAGATTGGCTTCTAGCAAAGCACCATGCCTTCCCAATTCTTCAGAAACATGCTTACAGGAATAAGCGATCTATATCAGGCGTAGTATACGTGGTATCGTGTATGTCGATCCAGTATCGGATGTCACGTGCTAGGCCTGGGGCTGGAATTATGTCTGCCCCGTACGAAGCATATGTCGGATGTCTAGTAACTAGTCTCTATAATCGGATATACATGACCTAGTCATAATATCCCGATAGCTGCAGCATATAAGAGCACCAGTCCCGTATCCTTCGTGACATCATCTCCACTATGACTGGAGTGATACTTCCGTCTTGACATCACACCCAATATACTACGATTCTCAATATACCCAGCAGAGGCGTACACAGAACCGGTTAAAGCTCTGGACGAACAAAACCAAAGCATATTGATTATCACAAGTATTAGCGGTGCAAGTCTCAGGTTAAGACCAAATACACCTACCCTGATTTCTGACTTCCATAGACATATAGTCATACTACCAATGGAATTCCCAAGAGGTCTATCCAGAGCAAAGCTGTTTTCCGTACCATCGGTAAAACACAACCTCCCATTACACTTGCATGAGTATCCTATACCCAAATATATAAGAACTATACCTTTATGATCTCACATAACACGCACAAGTGTAATACTAGTCTTTTATGCTTTTATCGATGTCCAATATCGATAATTCTCTGACTAGGGATATTTAATGATTATACCTTCGTGGATTGATACTGTCTCATATCATCTCAATCCAGGAACTAATCATAAGGACCTTCTATCATTTATACATCTAGGTGATCTAATCACAAATGATAAGAGAGCAATCTCCTTTGTCACATAGTTAATTTGTACAACAACACCATGATCTATACAAATAGTGACGCTATGGGTCATAATTGTCCAACAATCTCCCACTTGGCCTATAGCCAGTCACTCGAGTGTTTACCACCCGAACTATGTACGGTTCTCTCAAACTGCTGAGGAAAGGCTTTCGTCACCGGGTTTGCATGATTATCATCTGATGTGATTTATTCTATCATTACGTCACCACGATGTATGATCCAAACGAATCAGATGATAGTCGAAGTATTTATCTGGATCATTGATGAGACCATTAATTCTTTAGCCTGCGTTGTAGCCTAGCTCAACTACTAACAGAACTATATCTAATCTAATTAGATTTGTTATTGACCCAGATGGCTTCTATTGTTGCCTCAGCTGCAGCAATAACCCGTATTTATTGTTTATTCGGTAACAGTATCTTGTTTGGAAGATTTCCAGCTCACTATACCATTATTCAAACTGTATAGTACCATTTAGTGACTTAAAGTCGTTATTATCAGTTAGGAAACTTGCTGCAGTGATCCCAGTCACTTCAAGTTCTCCTTCTCCATAGTTTAAGACATCATCCTTAGTTCTTTGAGATACTAACGGATGTTCTTAATATCAATCCAGTGACTATCACTTGGATTGGCCTGTTTGTGACTTCATATGCTCAAAGCGTATGAGACACCAGGTTACGTACATTTATCAATGTACTATTTCTCGGAGAGTGTTAACAATTTTAAATCTATCCCAGAAATATTTATTCCTAGAATAAAGGTTGTTTCTCCCAAGAATTCTTACGGAGAATTTTCATGAAAGCCAAGCTTTCACCGATTATATTATGGGAATATCATTTCCAAGAAATGAAATATATTATTATTATTTATAGGACAACCATCGTCAGTGCGCTCACACTAACCTCTTTATATACCAAGAATCATTTACGTTTTGAATTAAATCATAACCATTATGATTACATCAAAACTATAATTCCAAGAACCTAATGCTTGCTTCAATTCAAACATGGATCGAATAACATACAAACCTTGTTTGCTAGTTTTGATACGATAAAACCTTCAGGATGTTGTAAACATCCTCCAAAAGGTTTCATTTTCAGGAAAACGATTTTCCCGTTTAGCTGTCATATTTCATAAATGAAACGTGCAGCAACAGTAAGCATTATCCAAATGAATATACCATGGCAACAGGTAAAAAGATTTCGTTGTAATCAACACAATGTTGATAACGATACCTTTTTCGCTACAAGCCTAGCTTAGTACATTGGTATGTTGCCTTCCACGTACGTCTTCCGTGAAAACCTTTACAGTACCAACAGAAACAATATCTTATGGTACAACAACCAGTGTCCAAACATGGTTGATATACATGGAATCCATTTCGGACATCATGACACTTTTCCATAATAGGGAGTCGATACCTTATATCACTTCCTCATACGTAGTCAGTTGGTATTCCCAAAAGATTGACATCTTTATGAGGGGAGATCAGAAACCCATACCCCAAGTTGTTTTCTGATTCTCTCTCCACCTACGCGGTTCTTGTGTATTCGAAGATTATTGGTACAGTTTCATCCTTGATGAACTGTTTGTGTTCCATTAAGGACTTGGTGCCTTGAATAGTATTACTCTGATTTTCATCGAGTTTTACTATCCTCCCACTTACCACTACATATCGGTATTCCTCTAAGGAAAACCGCAAGGCGAGAAACAATTAAATTATTCTCTCGTGAGATGTATAAGTACTATACTTTGGTTTCCATAGGATAACCTTCAATTAGACACTTATCCAATTTGGGTTCTGGTTTGGTATCATCCAAACGTATGCCTAGCATTCCCAAATCATCAAGAGTGAGAGAGCCCAGTTTCTTTCCTGTTCATATCTAATATGAATTTTGTCTAACAGATTTTCATGGAACCTTATTCAAAATAAGTATTGCAATGTTATTGCTTATCATTTGAAGGAAAATGGTAGCTCAAAGCGACTCATGATTAACCTTATCATGTCTAACAAAATTCGGTTTATTCGTTCGGACACACCGTCAAACTGACGTGTTCCGGGAGGAGTCCTCATTGAAAGAATACTATACTCTTTCAAGTATATTTGAAACTTATTGCTTAAGTATTTTCATCATGGTCAAACAGTGATGTTTTAATACTTTAGCCGATCTGTTCGTCTATTTCGTGTCGAAACTCTAAAAGTTTTCGATTTGTGTTTCTAAAAAAACACATAACCGTAACGCGATGCCACATCCGTAAAGGTCATGAAACATTCATTATCCACCTCTAGCCTAGCTAGATATGGGCCCACTTACGTCACTATGAATGAGGGCTAACAGATCGATGGCATTTACACTTTTACCAAGTAAAAGGTATTTTAGGCACTTTGCCCAATAAACTAGATTCATAGACTTTATTTTAATAAAATCAAAATAGTCCAAGTACCCACTCTTCAAAAGTGTGGATATACGAGTCTTGTTTAAATTGTGTCCCAAACAACACTGCCACAAATAAGTCTTAACTGATCAAATCAGTTTGAGCTACTTGTTTGTCAAGTTATATGTTTGAGATTTATTTATATTCAAAATATAAATACTATTATTCACATATAATGTATTTATCTCAATATCATCTTTATAAAATAAAACACTTTAGTGTTCTAAAATATAAAGGTATACTTGTAACGAGTTATACTCGATATAGAGATAATGTTTCTAGTCAAACTAGTTACATTATAACAGTTTCCTAATTTAAGTACTACCCGAATGGTAGTTCCTAAACTTAGGTATCTACGGTTAAAACAGCAACTTTCGTCCCATTTCCAATTCGCATATTAATCTCAACTGAAGTCAGTATCCTGCTCATAGCAGATGCTGCACACCAGTACTTATTTATGTATCATACTAAGTATTTAAAATCCAATTTTAATACTAGTAGTGAACATATTTATGACAAATATATTTAAAGTCAGAGCCTTGCCATTTCTTTTATTCCTTCATGTCTGCTTTGTCCAAACGGCAGTCACACTTCCGTGATCCCGTTTGCCACAATTTAGGCAGACATCTTGGGATATGTCCTTTATCTTCCTAGAAGATAATAATGATTTTGCCTTTGCCATTTTCTACATCCCAGAAGCCTTTGGCCTAGTCTTGGCCTTCTAGAATATCGAAGTAAGATGCGCCTTGCGCTTCTTGCCCTTTTGCAAATTTTGGCTTTATCTCCTTGAGAATAGCCGTTAACTCTCCAAGAGTTATTAATTGTAATTTAATACTTCTAAGATCTAAAAATAGATCTATGAAGATCCTTCAATTTCATTATCATACTTTAAGGATCTAATCCTAAGTTCTGATTAAGAAATTAAGGAGTCATTATAGCAAGCATAATGGATTAAGCACTAAAGTTATCATTACATGAATCTTCCAAAGATCATGCTCTACTTATTTGCTTAACTCCGGGCTTAGGCCTAATATGTTATTTTATCAAATAAAGTAACTTATTAGTTTCCAAGACTATCCTGAAATTTTATTCCCAATTTGAAAATAAAGTCGTTTAAACAGATTTTCCCTAGGATTATGTTTTAAACACTAATCTTTCAATTTTATCTTGATTCTAATAGTCCAACTATTTAATCAACGATTTCAGGTACTTTTAAATATAATGATTACTATAGTCCAACTACATAATCAACTATACTTTTAAATTCAATTATATTGATTATTATAATCCAATTATAA
Organism: Zanthoxylum bungeanum; assembly: GCA_019454045.1. Taxonomy (NCBI): domain Eukaryota; kingdom Viridiplantae; phylum Streptophyta; class Magnoliopsida; order Sapindales; family Rutaceae; genus Zanthoxylum; species Zanthoxylum bungeanum. The sequence continues at coordinate 49,725 of SKCR01044124.1, forward strand.
AATCAACAATTAATTGAAATGGTTTGAATACAGTCCAACTGTTTTAAAACAACGATTTAAATATTAGTCCAACTAACATTTAATTTATTTGACGAATGATATTTAATTGAGCGCGTATGGCAAGTAATTAAATGAATATTGCAAATCTAATACTTGCCTCCCACTATTTTTCGGCGAGCCTCTAACCCTTTGTCGAGTACTCGGGAAACTGTGTTTTCTAGTGGGCTAGGATCCCATTAAATAACACACAATCTTGACTTTGGCCAACAAATTGTATGATACTTAACTAGGTAGATCTCTAAGATCAATTGGATCTCATCCAATTCTTAGATCCAGTAGGTGGACATCCAAGTCCGAAACATATATCTTATATATGCCAATATATCCAATATATTCCCTAACCTTTTTCCTCTGAATCTTCTAAGCCTTGGCTTTGGCACAACAAGCTTAATGATCCCAGTTAAGCGGAACCCATTGATCATGGAAAACTTCGTAATCAATGTCGATGGACAAGAAGTGATCTTGACTTTGGCCAACAAATCACTATTTGGACAAGACACCAATATGGAACAAAGCTCTCGTGATTCAAACACATCATCGATGGACAAAGGCCTTGACTTTGGCCAACAAGCCAATGCCAGTCTTGGATCTTGAGTAGGAATCACTCAATGGAAGGAAAAACACTTAATATGTTTTGAGGGTTTTTCGCGTGCAAATTGACAACCAATTTATTATCTTTGTTAAGGTCTCATCATCATACACCCTTAAACATGCATTCTAAACACATAATAAAGCGCGTATAAATAAATAATAATGATATACAGATGGATACTTAACACATTGATCCTAGATCAAATCTCTCTCTTTCCTCTCTCCCGCTAGCACAAGTATTTACTTCTACCCGTTACACTACACTTCTAAAGAAACCTCATTTACATTGAGGGGAATAGGTGAGAAGAGAAATACAATGAGAAAATGAGGTAATAGGCTGGACACTCAGGTCCAATTTAATAAATTCCAAATTTATTACAACAATTTCTAAAATTGTCCCACCCATCTAATATCCATCCGATATACATTATTCATGCATCACAACCATATATTCACACAAGAATGTTATTGTGGGAACACAGTGGAGCTGGGCGACGCATGCTGTTCTAGGCTCGGGGGCCTAGTTGGGAGTACGGAGTAGCCAACGGAGGACTAAACCGGAGAATAAGGGAGTCGCCACCCGGTGTGAACCGGGACAAAGATTTAAGGCCGCACTCACCCCTCGCAAGGGAAGACCTCAAACCATTGGGTTCGGAATGGTCCCTTACTTATGCCACTTGTAATGTAAAGATTTATGCAATAATCCAACCAAGCCTATGACATATATTTCCAAGTGCACCACAATCCTAAATTCACATGCTTAAAAGTAAAGTTTACATCTAACATACATGAATTCAAATCTTATTGCCAAATTCACATGCTTAAAGGTAAAGTTTACATCTAACATACATGAAATCAAATCTAATTGCCAAATTCACATGCTTAAAGGTAGGCCTTTGCAACAACAAGCACATAACGTCATAAGAATTCAATCATTCATGTAAACATAAACACAAACAGTCATGGTAACATTTGCATGTAATATAAAGGAAATCAAAATGACAACAAATAATGTAATAGGCGCATTATGCAAAGAAGCATATAAAATATGGTCAAAATAATCGCATGATAAATGAAATTAATACAAACACATAACTTGAAAAGATGAAGAAAGACACGAATTTAAATATGCCAATCAAAGATGCAATTTTACATCAAAGATGAACATGCCATAATGTGATGCTAAAGGATGCAACTAACATGAGCACAAACATGCATGTGAATACTTTTCCAAGTGGTACGTGGAATTGTATCCCAAGTACAGACCGCACTACCGTCCATTCGGAATCGGCTACGAAATTTACGTCTGGGTTTCCATCCGATATACCACAAGAAATAATGTCCACACGCCTTCACAACATGGATGTATAAATTGTAATACATTAAGCCAAGACTAAGGTAGATGATGCAATTATATGGAATTTCATAATACATGCATGAATAAGGCAATGATGTACAAAAGAATCAGTGACATGACAAGAAGCGCGGCGAAGCATCGTGGTAAAGGATCTTATCCCCGTGAAACGGAGGGCCTTTAATCCGACTTACTAAGCCCATGCGCAATGAACATATAATATGCATAAAATAAAGGCATAATAACAAAGACAAGATATCGGACTTTGTATATCCGATTGAACACATCTCACGTCCAATTGAATATACGTCATCCGGTGCGGTGAAGCATTGTGGTAAGGATCTTATCCCCGTGAAACGGAGGGCCTTTATTCCGACTTACTAAGCCCATGCGCAATAAACACATAATATGCATAAATAAAGACAAAAGTAAACACAAAAATAATCGGTGCGGTGAAGAATCATGGTAAGGATCTTATCCCCGTGAAACGGAGGGCCTTTAATCCGACTTACTAAGCCCATGCGCAATGAACATATAATATGCATAAAATAAAGGCATAATAACAAAGACAAGATATTGGACTTTGTATATCCGATTGAACACATCTCATGTCCAATCGAATATACGTCATCCGGCACGGCGAAGCATCGTGGTAAGGATCTTATCCCCGTGAAACGGAGGGCCTTTAATCCGACTTACTAAGCCCATGCGCAATAAACACATAATATGCATAAATAAAGACAAAAGTAAACACAAAAATACTCGGCACGGCAAAGCATCGTGGTAAGGATCTTATCCCCGTGAAACGGAGGGCCTTTAATCTGACTTACTAAGCCCATGCGCTTTTCTCATCATTACATAAATAAATAACGTGCAGAAAATTAAATGGCAGAATAATTAAACAACTGAAAATTAAACAAAAGAACATGCCGTTTACTCAAGTGGTACGTGGAGTTGTGGCCCGAGTACAGATCATACTACCGTCCATTCGGAATCGGCTATGAAATTTACGTCCGGGTTTCCATCCGATATACCTCAAGAGGCGACACGCCTTTCATTTTATCCAATGCCCACAACACACATCATATTCATAACACATACATATTTATCTACTCAAGGGCCGCAACATGCATTTAAACATCATAATCATGCGAATAAAGCTCAATGAATAGTAAAAACGAAACTGAAAACAAGTGTGAAAAATACCCTCAGGTCTAACCTTTTTTGCCGACTTTCGGGCTTGCGTTTCGCGGAGATCGGAAGGGTAAAGCTCCTCAACTTCTCCGGTTCACTGGTTTAGCGTCTTAACTCACTGTTTTGCTATTTTGCTCGCTGTTTGGTCTCCGATTTACTGCTATTTTCGCTGTATTTCTGCTCACTGTTTTGGTGTTTTAGGCTACTATTTCTTGCGTTTTGGGGACTGTTTGTGCAGATTTTTTTTTTGTGATTTTTTAAGGAAAATTTATGGAGGTTTTTAGGGTGGTTTCTAGGTGGTTTTAGGGTTGTTTTATAGACTTAAATCACGCAAAAAACGATCAGGTCAGTGGGCTAAACTATGGCAGTTCAGTTGTGCAGTGGGGGCGTGTTCTAGGACTGTTTTGGGGCTGCGAATGGGGCTGTGTTTGGAGGGTATTTTGTGCGACTTTAGGGCTGTATTTGAGGCTTTTTTTGGTGTGTTTTGGGGCTGTGAGTGGTGGTTAAAATTCGACAATGGAGGGCTGTGCAAAGGGCTGGTGTTCACGGCTTAGGAGGATGAGAGGGAAAGAAAATTTTCTGTCTTGGTTTCTTTACTTGGCCGTGAGGCTTGAGGTCTCTAGGGTTTCTTGCTTGTGATTTTCATGTGAGATGAGAGAGTGGAGAGGTCTTGGGCGTGGGCTAGAGAGATTGGAGAGGAGAGGTGGATAGGTTAGGTCATGTTTATATAGAAGAGAGCTAGAGTTTGCCCTTGTCTCACAAGGAAGAGATTGGTTTCCAAATTAGGAGTGATATAAATGGTATATACAAGATTGAGAGGGGACAAAATATTTTAAATTTGGAAGTCAACTAATCTAAATTGGTGGATATCTTATTGAATTAGGAAGTCAAATATTTAATTAGCTTTGATTGGTTAGGATTGATTTTAATTAGGCATATCTTATTTTTAGTTTTGGTATATGATATATTTAAATTATTTAAATTAGGCATGATTTTAGTTTAAGTTGGTAAATGTTTATTTTATGTTTGGTAAATATCTTATTTAATTATTTAATTATTTAATTATTATCTTATTTAATTAATGTTTTAATTTAATTAATATTTATTTAATTTGGGGTGTATATTAAGGCTTTGGGCGTGTGGGCTTTGGTGTGTGTGGGTGGGCTTGGTTAGTGTGTGTGTTGGTCTAGTTAAGTGTTTGGGCTATGTTTGTGTGGGCTAGGTGGGTGTGTGGGCTAAATTCATGTGGACTAGGTGTGTGTGGGCCGGGTTTAGGTGTCTTGGGCCGAGCATAAATTTTAAAACATAAAACAAACGAGTTACTTGAAGCCAAACTAGTGAACTTAATCCGTCAATGAGTCAATTCTTGACTATTCCCTTCCGATGTCCGTTTCCCGCGGTCTCCGTAACTTAAAAGGTAGTTTTCTCCAAATAAGAATCCTCATCGGGTTTCACATGCAAAAATGCAATGCCTACAGTCGCCCCCACTTTGATGGGGCTTGTGCAGTGTGTGACAGTGACAGTCCTATCAAAGTCTATGCAATGCATTTTTACTTACCTGGCTAGCTAGCTGTCTCGAGCTGAGCTGATACTGCAGTGGACCTCGATCCTGAGACGCATCTTGATACTGCTTATGATGTGATGTGGAGCCTCACTCCCCAGCCGATATGGGCCTCACCCCCAAGCTGGTATAATGTGGAGCCTCGCTCCTCAGCCGATATGGGCCTCGCCCCCAAGCTGATATGATGTGATGTGGAGCCTCGCTCCCCAGCCGATATGGGCCTCGCCCCCAAGCTGATTCTGATGTGATTTGGAGCCTCGCTCCAAAGCTGATATGGGCCTCGTCCCCAAGCTGATATGATGTGATGTGGAGTCTCGCTCCAAAGTTGACATGGGCCTCGCCCCCAAGCTGATTTCTGATGTTCTATCTCACACATTGTTACTTCTCGCGGATAATCTTGACAGCTAGACATATTTTCGTCCTCAACGAATGATTTGCGTCAAAACCGAAGAATTTCCAAGTACTTAACATACTGAAATCCAATCATCTGAATGGGTGATCCAAGCTAGACTCATAGTGCTTGTGTGCCAATGTTATTTCGCAGCTTAATCCTTAAGTAGGTTGGCTTAATGACTTCGCTTCGGAGAGTCAGAATGATGGGTCTAACCAATCTGAATGTCTCGATCACGCTCGGCGATTACTTCGTCATACTCAACATGATATGGTCTTCTACCTTATCTCTCTTTTTCCCCTTTTTCTTTATCTCTTTTTTTGACACACATACCCTTTAAGGTAGCATTTCTCCTCATGGTGGTCCTAATACTCGCCCATGGGTAGCTTCACGCTTATCGGTTATAGGTGGTTCATTTCTCTCTCGTTTTTTTCTTGCTTCCGACCATATCATATATCGTAGACTTAGTAAACCAAAGTGGACATTCAGGAAAATGGTCATTCACCAATCCGAAATCTCTTCAACTAATCACCTCGCTAACCGCTCAGGCTTCCACTATTGAGATCCCATAATCGAGTGTCTGTGAGTCTAGCCGAGATCGATCCATTCAGAGTACCAGACAAGAGAACGTCTCGCACTTGTCGTTTCTAAAGCTCATTGCTACATCACACAATGTCATCACTGGACATATGTCTAACCGCCAAAGATTTCTGTCTCTTTTTTTTTTCACTCACTTCAAGGAATTCTCCTCTTTTGCAGATGTTGATGTGGACTTCGCCCTCCGAGACCCATACCCGGAACTTAACTTCATTGGGACCTCAATCCTCAGATTACTGCCCAGATCAAATACTGTGCTTTCACTATCTCTGATTGGCTTGCCGCTTTCTCTTTTCCGTCTTCACCACCTGTTTACACAAAACAGAACAAACACAAAAAGATGCAATATGGGTTACGTGTATGCATGTATGCATGAGTTTTCTTATTCCGTTGGGTTAGGTCTTCCGCTGGCGACCAAGTCTTCTCAAGCAAAGTACAGCTTCAACCTGTCAACATTGATTGGTTCTGTGAATTCATTTCCCTCAAGGTCTGACAGCTTCACTGCTCCATTTCCCATGACTTTCTGAACAATGTAGGGTCCTTCCCAGTTCGGTCTGAACTTCCCTCTCGGATCTGTCGTCGACGGCCTCAACTGCTTAAGTACCAAATCACCCTTTCTGATCTTTGTAGGACGTACTTTCTTATTGAAGGCCTGGGCTAGTCTCTTCTGGTACAACTGCATGTGATGTAAAGATCTCATCCTCTTCTCATCTAACAGTGCTAACTGATCTAATCTCTGTGCAGGCCCATTCTGACTCAGGTAACTCTGTCTCTGCTAGTCCTCATAGACTGTATTTCCACTTCCATTGGTAGTACCGCTTCCATTCCATACACCAAGGAGTAAGGTGTTGCACCCGTTGCTGTTCTGACTGACGTTCTATACCCCCACAAGGCATATGGTAGTTTCTCAGCCCCATCCCTGCAGTTCTCCGTCATCTTAGCCAGAATTGTCTTTACAGTCTTGTTGGCTGCCTCAACTGCCCCATTCGCCTATGGCCTGTAAGGTGCTGACTTATGATGGCCTATCCGTACCTCTGTAGCATTACCTTCGTCTCTCTTGAAAATGTACCCCTTTGTCCGTGACCACGTGGTGGCATACCATACCGACAGATGAGGTTCCGTGCTATGAACTTGGCCATTGCTTTGCTGTAACGTTCCGGAACGACTCAGCTTCAACCCACTTTGAGAAGTAATCCACTGCTACTACTATGAAACGATGCCCATTAGATGCATTTGGTCGGATTTCCCAGATCATGTCAATCCCCCATGTTGAGAACGGCCATGGCTCTGATAGACCGTGCAACTCTGTATGTGGCAGATGACTCAGATTACCATGTACCTGACAGTCGTGACAGTACTTTACCATCCTTGCGCAGTCCGCCTCCATAGTCGACCAATAAAACCCTTATCTCACTATTTTGCGGGACAAGTTCAACCCATTTATGTGCGGACCACATACCCCGGCATGTACCTCTTCCATCACTTTATGAGCTTCTTCTTTTCTCAAACATTTCAACTGAATGCCGTTTGCTTGCCTTTTGTACAGTTCTCTTTTCAAGATCACATACTGAGAGGCCAACTTCTGAATGACCAATCTATCTTTCTGCCTGCCCTTTCTGGGAATTCCCCGTGCTCTAGATACCTCTGAATGTCATGGTACCAGGTTTACCGTCGTCAATTTCCACTTCCAGAACTTTTCTGTCTCATAAATCGGCCTGTTTGCTGTAGTCAATACCAACGGTCTCATCACTAACTTCTCTGGATTTTCCCAAGTAGCTGCAAGTGTGGCCAGTGCATCTGCCATCTGATTCTCTTCTTGCGGCAAGTGCTGAAACTTACAATTGGGGATGGCCTGTGCCAACTCTCTGAATGGAAAAGATAGGGCTTCAACCGTTCCTCTTTCAATTCCCATTCCTCTTGCAACTGACGGATTACCAGCATCGAATCTCCGTAGACCTCCACACTTTCGGCTTTCAAGGCTATCAATGCAGTCAACCCAAAAGCACATGCTTCATATTCGGCCATGTTTTTTGTTACTCTAATGTCAACCTCTTGGCCATGGGCAAAGTTTCTCCCTCGGGGTCACTATCACAATTCCAATTCCGGCTCCTTTGTAATTAACTGCTCCGTCGAAGTACACTTTCCATCCCTGAACTGTATAGCACTGATTTCTTCATTTGGGAACTCAAACTTATACTGATCCCCCTCGATAGGCTGTAGTGCTAGAATTCCGCCACTGCTCGCCCTTTGATTACCTTGGAGGTGAGGTACTCAATGTCAAACTCTGTCAACAATACTAACCATCTACCCAACTTTCCCACTAGCGACGGCACTGAATGCAGATACTTCAAAGGGTTCTCTTTTGCCACTACCTAGATCTTGTAGGACTAGAAGTAATGCCGTAACTTTCTGGAAGCCCATACTACTGCCAAACAGATCTTCTTTACCTCTTGATAACGAGCATCATACGGGAGCATCTTCTTACTCAAATAGTAAACTGCATGTTCTACCCCCGTCTCATCTGCCTGTACCATCATTGCTCCCAATGCTTCTGACTCTATAGCCAAATACAGTACCAAAGGCTTTCCCGATCTCAGAGGTTTCAAAACAGGTGGCTTTACCAAATACTCTCTGATTCTGTCGAAGGCTGTCTGACACTGTTCATTCCACTTTACTGGTTGATCTTTTCTCTACAGCTTAAAGATGGGCTCACAAACTGAAGTCAACTTGGCGATTAACCGACTGATATACTGAATCTTCCCAAGGAATGTCTTGACCTCTTTTTTCGTCTTCGGTGCTGGCATCTCGGTGATCGCTTTGATCTTCTCAGAGTCTACTTCTATTCCTCCTATTCCAACTGTATGTCCCAGCAGTTTCCCTGACGTTACCCCAAACACACATTTCTTGGGGTTCAATCTCAAATTATACTTGTCGACCCTCTGAAGGAACTTCTCAAGTGCCTCAATATGCCCGTCCCTTATCTCAGATTTCACCATCATGTCATCCACATATACTTCGATCTCTTTATGCATCAAGTCATGGAACAAGGTAGTAGCCATTCGCTGATAAGTAGCTCCTGCATTGTTGAGCCCAAACGGCATCACTTTGTAGCAATAAGTACCTCACTCGGTGACAAAGGCAGTCTTGTGCTTATATTTCTCTGCCATGAGAACTTGATTGTACCCTGAAAACCCGTCTGTAAATGAATACATGGCCGACAAAGCTGCACTATCAACCAATACATCTATATGCGGTAGAGGAAAGTCGTCTTTCAAACAAGCCTTATTGAGGTCTCTGTAGTCCACACACATTCTGACCTTTCCATCTTTCTTCGGCACCGACACAATGTTTGCTAACCATTCAGGATATTTTACCACTTCCAGGAAACCCACATCAATCTGTTTCTTGATTTCTTCTCTAACTTTCTCAGCCCATTCTGGTCTCATTCGTCGAAGTTTCTTTTTCACCAGCCTCATGTTCGGATAAGTCGGAATAGAATGCTGAGCAATGCTTCTGTCTACCCCCGGCATGTCTTCATAGGACCAAGAAAAAACTTTAGCATACCTGATCAATACTTCTTCTATTTTCTCCCTTTCCTCAGAAGTAACCTCACTTGCAATCAAAATTTCTTTAGGATCCTCAGGTGTCCCAAGGTTAAAGGCATTTGTCTTAGTGGAGTTAATATCAAATATGCTTAGATCATGTAATGGGAAAAGAGAAGACTCAGCCAAGTAAGAAGAAATACTGTCTTTATTGCTAGCAAAAGAAGGAGTACACTCAAATAAATCTGGGAGGTAAACATCCTCATCATCTACGGATATTTCCTCCTCTACAACAATGTCTTTCTCAGGTTCATTCTTCTCATTGAGGGTCAATGTCTCCAGCTTCATGAGTTCCTCCTCCCATTTCTCACCCTCTTGCTTATTCTCTTCAACCACCAGCTTCTCTCCCAACAGGTCCTGGAAGATCTCAAATCCGGGCACCACTAACCCATTCACCTCTACTGGTTCAGGCTCATCTTGGTACCCTGAAGCCTTCACAAAGTACTCCATTAGTTTCATGCCCTTCTTCTTGATCTTTGGCTTCTCATCATCAGACTTGTACCCTAAACCTCTTCTGGTTGTCTGGCCTCTGAAATCTGGCAGTTTGGAGCCCTCTCCTGGCTCATACTTCATTTTCTCAATGATCCGGGCTACCTTGGGTTCCACCCACTCCTCAAAAGTTGTTGATACTTGGAACCTTGTGAAAGGCAGTATTTCCAAGGCGGCAACTGCATTGTCTATTTCAGCTTTGATGGTGACAATCTCTCATCTGGTGCAAAGTGGAGGGCACGCCCCCAAGCTTGTGGAACCATGGCCTCCCCAACAATAAAGCAAATGTAGCCGGGATATCAAGCACAGTGAACTCAACCTCATCTTCAATCGGCCATACCTTGACCATTGCCACAAAGGTACCCTCAACACCGTGCTTACTATCATCATAAGCTTTGATGGTCATGTTGGAAGGGTCCAGATCTGTAGCCTTCAGGCCCAACCTTATCAGAATTTTCAAAAGGCAAACATTGATAGATGAACCGTCATCTACCATTACACATGAAGTCCTTTTGCCTCTTACTTCAGCCCTGATGAACAATGGCCTGTTGTGATTCCTCCCTTCTGCCGGAAGTTCATCCTCGGAAAATGAAATCTGTAATGCCCCTTTCTGAACAGCCCCAACAAACATGGTAGGGTTAGCATCCTCCGGCACAACAATTTTACTCAAGGCCTCAACCATGGCCCGTCTATGCTCCTTGGATGCACACAATAACTCTCATATGCTGACTTGAGCCCTCGTCTTCCTCAATTGTCTCAGCACTACATCTCCTTCAAAATTCTCTGTATTCTCAAGCACTTCTCTCCCATCAGTCAAGGTTTCTTTGCCCTTATCCGCCACATCACTATAAAAACGCCCGCTGTGTGTCATTCCCTTTACTTCTTCTTCATCACTGCTAGAGAAGTCAAGCCAGAAATTCTTCCTCAACTCAGGTTCACCCTCACTGCTGTTGTCCCAAATCCCAAGGCAAAAGGCTGTATGGTGGAAGGATTCTAGGACATAGTCTTCTGGAAGGCCAGAACTAATCATGTAGGTTGGTGGGTACAGCTCGGTAATTGGGTAAGGGGTTTCTGTTTGTGTCTGGTTGTTCAGTTTCGGGGTCAGGTATCTTTTTGGAGTCAATGAGGTCTTGGATCTCGTGGCGCAGTCGGGCACCGTTGTCAGTGTCGTGGCCATTCTGCTGATGGAAATAACAGTAAAGGTTGAGATTGAAATGTGGAGGTGGTGGGTTTGGGATAGGTTTGGCTTCTAAAGGCTTTAGGAGTCCCTGCCTTTTCAACTTCTCAAATATCTTAGACAAAGGTCTCCCAAGGTTGGAGAACTTCCGATTCCGGACAGCAGCAACCTCCGCTGAAACGGCTTGGTACCTGACATACCCCCAACAGGCCTCCTTTTAAAAAAGGCACTTCTTCATGTTTTCCGCTTCCTCCTCTTCAATGTCCATGACAGTCTCCCTCAACTGCCGGAAGTCTACAATCATTGAGGTCATCCTCCTCAACTTACTGTAATAGAGGGCTTTGTGCCCTTGATGATCATCTTGATTTGGTCCTTCTCAGAGGGCCTAGTCTGCATCTTCAGTAGCTGGTTTCTCCAGCGATCTACAAACTCCTTGAAGCTCTCATCTGGCTTCTGCTTGATATTATATAAGTCACGGAGTGACAAGTCAATCTCCAGGTCCGTGACGTATTGCTTTAAGAAAGCATCTGCTAGCTCCCTCCAGTCCTCCTTAACTTGTTTGTCAAGGCTATGGTACCATACTACGGGTGCCCCCTCGAGCGACATCCCAAACATCTTTTGTACTTGGCGCTGAGACAAGCCAACTGAACTCATAACAGACACATACTGATGGAGATGCACCCTCGGATCCCCGTTCCCATTGAACTTAGACAAATCCGGCATCTTAAACTGCGCAGGCAACTACTCCTCAAATGTCATTGTCCCATAATCTAGCAAATCTTCATTCTTACCCCTCATCTTACGGGTAACTGATTCAACCTGATCCCTGAGTTTCTGTATCTCTTCCTGAGACCCTGATATCCTGCCCGCTGCATATTCTGCCATATCATCCTCAAAAATGGGGACATCATCCCCCAATCTGACCGGAGGCACTTCCTGCCTTATATTTTCCGAACTTCCCCCAGTACGGGACCCAGCTATACCAGCCACAGCAGTAGTCAATGCCTATAACTGTTCAGTGATCTTTGCAAGACTGTTCTCTAACTGATCCATTCGGGACACTTCGTTATCTGATTCACTCATGGTTCCAACTGTTCTCTTAGTGAGTCTGGTTTCTTCCCTAACCCAAACGGTATCTATCGTGTCTTTTTTAAGACACAGAGGGTGTTAATAAGGTATATGTATGCATGAGGTGCATAAGAAGCATATAACACATACTAAATCAAATAAAATTCTCAAACAAATCGGCCTATTATCATTTTAGAAGCTTTTGGGCTAACTGTCATAATAGTGAACCCGTCCCAGTTTAAATGGCCCAACGAGTTCATGTCTTATGGCAAAGAGCCCAACTAAATCCAAATGATAATATCCCGAACACAATCATAAAATGGCCCATTGTTATTTAGAAGCCTTTGGCCCAATCGTCATAAGATACGTTCTTGTCCCAGTTTAAATGGCCCAACAAGCCCTTATCTCATGACAAAAGATCCAGATGGATTCAAATAGCAATGTTCCCAAACACCAGCATACAAGGAAGATATCATAAACATAAAAATAAATTCTACCGTGTGGCCCACCATCATTTCAGAAGCTTTGGGCCTAATTGTCATAAGATACGAACCTGCCCCAGTTTAAATGGCCCAACAAGTTCGCATTTTTGACAAAGAGTCCAATTCATCGAAATGATAATGGTCCTAAAGCACAAGAAATGTTTGTTATAGGCTATATAACCCGTCCACGCATGGGTTCGTGGGAGTATGGACAAAGACTCTTGCCGGCGAAGGATTGCCCACAACTAGGTCTCCCCACTCAAGGGTCCGAGCGACCAAGCTCGCGCACCTTTTTTATACCTTACGGTACGTGCCAACAAGTCATGGTGTGTGACTAACTGTCATTTGGATTCCTTGTTGCAATTCCCCAGAGGGAGGGTGGAGCGAGGCTCTCTTAAGTACCCAAGCCTTAGGCTCTTATCGCTTGGTGACAGGAATAAGCAACAATTCCTCCAAATTAGTCCATCACAACGGGCTAATGGTAATGATTATTTAGGTGCCTTCACAGCTTTTCCCCGAAAGGTAGTGAGTGAAGGAAGACACCAAACCATTAACAAGCCTCAAAAATATCTTTTATACAACCCCCATTTCACACATTTGTAGAACACGGTTAATTAAAGCATAAATCTATACATTACAAGGCATTATTTCGGGGCCGATTCTCTATCCCCAGTGGAGTCGCCAGAACTGTGGGAACACAGTGGAGCTGGGCGACGCATCTGTTTCTAGGCTCGGGGGCCTAGTTGGGAGTACGGAGTAGCCACGGAGGACTAAACCGGAGAATAAGGGAGTCGCCACCCGGTGTAAACCGGGACAAAGATTTAAGGCCGCACTCACCCCTCGCAAGGGAAGACCTCAAACCATTGGGTTCGGAATGGTCCCTTACTTATGCCACTTGTAATGTAAAGATTTATGCAATAATCCAACCAAGCCTATGACATATATTTCCAAGTGCACCACAATCCTAAATTCACATGCTTAAAAGTAAAGTTTACATCTAACATACATGAATTCAAATCTTATTGCCAAATTCACATGCTTAAAGGTAAAGTTTACATCTAACAACATACATGAATCAAGTCTTATTGCCAAATTCACATGCTTAAAGGTAGGCCTTTGCAACAACAAGCACATAACGTCATAAGAATTCAATCATTCATGTAAACATAAACACAAACAGTCATGGTAACATTTGCATGTAATATAAGGAAATCAAAATGACAACAATAATGTAATAGGCGCATTATGCAAAGAAGCATATAAAATATGGTCAAAATAACCGCATGATAAATGAAATTAATACAAACACATAACTTGAAAAGATGAAGAAAGACACGAATTTAAATATGCCAATCAAAGATGCAATTTTACATCAAAGATGAACATGCCATAATGTGATGCTAAAGGATACAACTAACATGAGCACAAACATGCATGTGAATACTTTTCCAAGTGGTACGTGGAATTGTATCCCAAGTACAGACCGCACTAACCGTCCATTCGGATCGGCTACGGAATTTACGTCTGGGTTTCCATCCGATATACTACAAGAAATAATGTCCATACGCCTTCACAACATGATGTATAAATTGTAATACATTAAGCCAAGACTAAAGTAGATGATGCAATTATATGGAATTTCATAATACATGCATGAATAAGCAATGATGTACAAAAGAATCAGTGACATGACAAGAAGCGCGGCGAAGCATCGTGGTAAGGATCTTATCCCCGTGAAATGGAGGGCCTTTAATCCGACTTACTAAGCCCATGCGCAATGAACACATAATATGCATAAAATAAAGGCATAATATTAAAGACAAGATATCAGACTTTGTATATCCGATTGAACACATCTCACGTCCAATTGAATATATATCGTCATCCGGCGCGGCGAAGCATTGTGGTAAGGATCTTATCCCCGTGAAACGGAGGGCCTTTAATCCGACTACTAAGCCCATTTGCAATAAACACATAATATGCATAAATAAAGACAAAAGTAAACACAAAAATAATCGGCGCGGCGAAGCATCATGGTCAGGATCTTATCCCCGTGAAACGGATGGCCTTTAATCCGACTTACTAAGCCCATACGCAATGAACATATAATATGTATAAAATAAAGGCATAATAACAAGACAAGATATCGGACTTTGTATATCCGATTGAACACATCTCACGTCCAATCGAATATACGTCATCCGGCGCGGCGAAGCATCGTGGTAAGGATCTTATCCCCGTGAAACGGAGGGCCTTTAACCGACTTACTAAGCCCATGCGCAATAAACACATAATATGCATAAATAAGACAAAAGTAAACACAAAAATACTCGGCGCGGCGAAGCATCGTGGTAAGGATCTTATCCCCGTGAAACAGAGGGCCTTTAATCCGACTTACTAAGCCCATGCGCTTTTCTCATCATTACATAAATAAATAACGTGCAGAAAATTAAATGGCAGAATAATTAAACAACTCAAAATTAAACAAAAGAACATGCTGTTTACTCAAGTGGTACGTGGAGTTGTGGCCCGAGTACAGATCATACTACCGTCCATTCGGAATCGGCTATGAAATTTACGTCCGGGTTTCCATCCGATATGCCTTAAGAGGCAACACGCCTTTCATTTTATCCAATGCCCACGACACACATCATTTTCATAACACATACATATTTATCTACTCAAGGGCCGCAACATGCATTTAAACATCATAATCATGCGAATAAAGCTCAATGAATAGTAAAAACGAAACTGAAAACAAGTGTGAAAAATACCCTCAGGTCTAACCTTTTTTACCGACTTTCGGGCTTGCGTTTCGCGGAGATCGGAAGGGTAAAGCTCCTCAACTTCTCCGGTTCACTGGTTTAGCGTCTTAACTCACTGTTTTGCTATTTTACTCGCTGTTTGGTCTCCGATTTACTACTATTTTCGCTGTATTTCTGCTCACTGTTTCAGCTCACTGTTTTGGTTTTTTAGGCTACTGTTTCTTGCGTTTTGGGGACTGTTTGTGCAGATTTTTTTTTGTGATTTTTTAAGGAAAATTTATGGAGGTTTTTAGGGTGGTTTTAGGATTGTTTTATAGACTTAAATCACGCAAAAAATGATCAGGTCAGTGGGCTAAACTATGGCAGTTCAGTTGTGCAGTGGGGGCGTGTTCTATGACTATTTTGGGGCTGCGAATGGGGCTGTGTTTGGAGGGTATTTTGTGCGACTTTAGGGCTGTATTTGAGGCTTATTTTGGTGTGTTTCGGGGCTGTGAGTGGTGGTTAAAATTCGGCAATGGAGGGCTGTGCAAAGGGCTGGTGTTCACGGCTAAGGAGGATGAGAGAGAGAGAAAATTTTCTGTCTTGGTTTCTTGTCTTGGCCGTGAGGCTTGAGGTCTCTAGGGTTTCTTGCTTGTGATTTTCGTGTGAGATGAGTGAGTGGAGAGGTCTTGGGCGTGGGCTAGAGAGATTGGAGAGGAGGGGTGGCTATGTTAGGTCATGTTTATATAGAAGAGAGCTAGTGTTTTCCCTTGTCTAACAAGGAAGAGATTGATTTCCAGATTAGGAGTGATAGGAATGGTATATACAAGATTGAGGGGGGACAAAATATTTTAAATTAGGAAGTCAACTAATCTAAATTGGTGGATATCTTATTGAATTAGGAAGTCAAATATTTAATTAGCTTTGATTGGTTAGGATTGATTTTAATTAGGCATATCTTATTTTTAGTTTTGGTATATGATATATTTAAATTATTTAAATTAGGCATGATTTTAGTTTAAGTTGGTAAATGTTTATTTTATGTTTGGTAAATATCTTATTTAATTATTTAATTAATTTAATTATTATCTTATTTAATTAATGTTTTAATTTAATTAATATTTATTTAATTTGGGGTGTATATTAAGGCTTTGGGCGTGTAGGCTTTCGTGTGTGTGGGTGGGCTTGGTTAGGTGTGTGTTGGTCTAGTTAAGTGTTTGGGCTATGTTTGTGTGGGCTAGGGTGGTGGTGGGCTAAATTCATGTGGACTGGTGTGTGTGGGCCGGGTTTAGGTGTCTTGGGCCGAGCATAAATTTTAAAACATAAAACAAACGAGTTACTTGAAGCCAAACTAGTGAACTTAATCCGTCAATGAGTTAATTCTTGACTATTCCCTTCCGACGTCCGTTTCCCGCGGTCTCCGTAACTTAAAAGGTAGTTGTCTCCAAATACGACTCCTCATCGGGTTTCACATGCAAAAATGCAATGCCTACAGTTATCAATCAATCTAATCCAATTAATTAATCTGATAATTAATGACCATCCAATGTTCAATAAACGATTTGATTTTGTGCGAGTCAAACTCGTTTTGCGAATAAGTACTCAAAGTATGAATTCTAGAATTATATTAAACTACATAATTAAATCCAATTCAATTTGTATTTAATACTAATCCACTATTTAATTCCAAATTAAATATTACACTTTATTAAGAACCTTTACGACTTAAATTCCAATTTAATCGTTACGGGTCTCAAATCCCGATTAACATCCAATTTTAATTTAATTAAAGTCTAATGGGCTTTCAAACTCAAAGAGAAATACAATGAGAAAGGAGGTAATAGGCTGGACACGCAGGTCCAATTTAATAAATTCCAAATTTATTACAACAATTTCTATAATTGTCCCACCCATCTAATATCCATCCGATAAACATTATTCATGCATCGCAACCATGTATTCACACAAGCATGTTATCAATCAATCTAATCCAATTAATTAATCTGATAATTAATGACCATCCAATGTTCAATCAACGATTTGATTTTGTGCGAGTCAAACTCGTTTTGCGAATAAGTACTTAAGTACGAATTCTAGAATTATATTAAACTACATAATTAAATCCAATTCAATTTGTATTTAATACTAATCCACTATTTAATCCCAAATTAAATATTACACTTTATTAAGAACCTTTAGGACTTAAATTCCAAATTTAATCGTTACGGGTCTCAAAGCCCGATTAACATCCAATGTCAATTTAATTAAAGTCCAATGGCTTTCAATTAATTTCTTAAGGCATGGGCAAAGACTAAAGCCCATTAAATGAATCACCCTTATATGCCTTTGAAACCAATTTAGGCCCATTAGGCCCAATTAAAGTTAAAGGTCCAATAGTCGCATTTGGACTTTACGGAAATGGGTTTGGGCCCATTGGATCCAACCAATTTTCCTAAACCTAACTTGGTACAACCAAGCCCATTAAAGCCCATAACAACTTTCAAGCCCAATTTCTAAAATTGGTCCAACATAATTAAATTACAAAACCCAATTTCACAATTTAATTATTCAAAAGTGTATAACATAAGTAATTACCCAATTCAATATTTCCAAAACACCAATTAGCCCAATTAATCATGTTCATTAACATTAAATCATGTCCAACACAATTTATCAAAAATCAAACCCAATACATACTTTATTTGTCTCGGCCATTATGGTTTTTCAAGATCGATTCGGTTTCTATCAAATTAAATCCACAATCAACATTTCCCGATTGATTCTAACTCATCCAATAAATCAAAAATCAAAAATCACCAAGACAATTAGGGCATCTAGATTCGGCCAAGCCTAAAATTTTTGGAAAAATGTTCCAAACAGAATTTCATGAAATTGATCCAATCAATCTTCAATTAAATATGTTTTAAGCATACTAAATCATCCAATTTCATTATTTCATGCTCAAAATCAATTTACCCCCAATTTTAAGCCCTAAAACAAATTTCATGCTTTTCATCGCTCTGATACCATTGTTGGGAAATCTCTAAGTCCCGAGGATCGATTCAAGCATAAAACATAAGTGCGAATACAATCGAGAAGTTGCGGAATACTTACATCGATCGGTAGAGCGATGTGGTGGAAAATAAAAAATTTTTATGCCCTCCTCCAAAAGGCAGTGAGCAGTTTGTTCCTCCAAGAAATCAGCTTTGGTCCTCCATACAAGCTCCAAGCTTGTGATGAAACGATTCCATCCACACGGTGTTGGTTTAAATCTAGGTCCCAAGTTCGTAACAAGCATGAAAAACAAGTGTGAATACATCAAAGGAGATAGCGGAATACTCACATCGATCGGTTGAGACGATTTGATGAAGAACAAAATGAGATTTTCCCTTCCAAAGTGGCGCCAAACTGCAACAGTCCACTGCCAAGAAATTTTTTTTGTTCCTTGAATTTGAGCTTTGAACTTGCGTCAAACGGTTCCAGACTCGTGGGTGGGTTTCCCTAACACCTTCGTATATCTCCTAGGAGTGTGCTAGCCCTTGGATCTTGCCACAAAATCCTCAAAAATCCTCCATCATTCACGTCATTTTCAGGCAGTGAACAGCCCTCATGGGTGTGAACTATATGGGGGAGAAAGAGAGAATGAGAGATGGAAGAAAGAGAGAGAGATTGGAAAGTGTTACCAAATTGTGTATTAAATACACACATTTGAATTTCAAATGAATTTCATTTGAATTTGGTTTTAAAGTCAAACAATAAAACCACACCTACCACATCAAGTCACGTCAAGTCAAGTGTCAAGTCACATCACTCAATCAAGTTGTCAAGTCACATCACTCAAAGTGACAAGTGATTTGACGCTTGAAACGGCTAGCGATTTGACGCTTGATGCGACTAATGATTTGACGCGTGATTTGACTTGCGTGACGCACTCGAATTCGAAATGCGAATGCACTCACAAATAATCTCGAGCTCGGGTTTGTTAATTCCAAATTAACGATTTATCTGTTGCGTCGCAATTAAATCTAATTTAATTAAATAATCATGCCAAGCATAACTAGTATTCACGTCGCCAATGAATTAATTCTAAATTAATTCGTTCGCCTGAATTAAAATCTAATTTTAATTCCGCGTCGAAATCTAATTAATTCCAAATTAATCGTTATCTCTCTTTTATTGATATTTTATCCTAGATAAAATATGTCCGAAATTAATCCCAGATTAATTTTCTCTCTCTTTCTAATTAATCCCAGATTAATCAAAGTGCGAGTCATACATCATTGGTGAATCATTGGGAAGCGACCCACGAGATCCCTGGATATGGCAGTAAATGCGGTCGTCGGACTATCCGAACACGTAAGTACCTCGTACTACGTCTTACCGATTTATAAGACAAGGTTGGCCTCTAGCAAAGCGCCATGCCTACCCAATTCTCCGAAATATCCTTACAGGAATGAAGGATCTGTATCAGGCGTAGTATACATGGTATTGTGTATTTCTGTCCAGTATCGGATGATCACATGCTAGGCCTGGGGCTGGAATTGTGTCTACCCCGTACGAAGCACTTGTCGGATGTCTGGTAACTAGTCTCTATAATCGGATATACATGACCTAGTCATAATATCCCGATGGCCGCGCAGCACTTAAGAGCACTAATACCGTATCCTGTGTGACATCATCTCCACTATGACTGGAGTGATACTTCCGTCTTGACTTCACACCCAATACTCTATGATTCTCAATATACCCAGTATTGGCGTACACAGAACCGGTTAAAGCCCTGGATGACCTCAACCAAAGTATATTGATTGTCGTAAGTATTAGCGGTGCAAGTCTCAAGTTAAGACCAAATACACCTACCCTGATATCGGATTCCCATAGACACATAGTCAAACTACCAATGGGATTCCGAGGGGGTCTATCCAGAGCAAAGCTGTTTCCCGTACCATCGGTGAAACACAACCTCCTATTGCACTTGCATAAGTATCCAATACTTAAATATATGAGAACTATGCCGTTGTGCCCTCACAACGAGCACACGTGCAATACTAGTCTTTTACGTATTTATCGATGTCCAATCTCGATAATACTCAGACTAAGGATATTTAATGATTTATCCTTCGTTGACTGATACTGTCTCATATCATTCTCAATCAAGGAACAAATCATAAGGACCTCTCATCATTTATATTTCTAGGTGATCTATTCACAAATGATAAGAGTGCAATCTCATTTATCACATAGTTAATTCGTACAATAACACCATGATCTGTACAAATAGTGACGCTATGGGTCATAACTGTCCAACAATCTCCCACTTGGCCTATAGCCAGTCACTCGAGTGCCTAACACCCGAACTATGTACGGTTGGCTCAAATTGCTGAGAAAAGCTTTCGTCAGCGGATTTGTATGATTATCGTCTGATGCGATTTATACGATCATCACATCGCCACGATGTATGATCCGAACGAATCAGATGAATAATCGAAGTTTGTATCTGGATCGTTGATGAGACCATTAATTCTTTAGCCTGTGCTGACGCATAGCTCAGCTGCTAACAAAACTATATCTAATCTAATTAGATTTATTATCGACCCAATGGCTTCTATTGCTGCCTCAACTGCAGTAATAATCCGCATTTGTTGTTTATTCGGTAGCAGTATCTTACTTGGAAGCTTTCAAGCTCACTGTACCGTTATTCAAACTGTATAGTACCATTTGCGACTTTCAGTCGTTTTATCGGTTTAGAAACTTGCAGTAGTGATCTCAGTCACTTCAAGTTCTCATTCTCCACAGATTAGGACGGTATCCTTAGATCTCTAAAATTCTAACGGATGTTCTTAACATCAATCCAGTGACTATCACTTGGATTGGTCTGATTGTGAATCCATATGCTCAAAGCGTATGAAACACCAGGTCACGTACATTTTTTTTAATGTACGATTTCTCGCAGAGTTTTAACAACTTAATCTATCCCAGCAGATCTTTATTCCTAGAATAAAGGTTGTTACTCCCAAGAATCTACGGAGAATTTTCTCGAAAGCCAAGCTTTCACCGATTCTTATTATGGGAATTTCATTTCCAAGAAATGACATATATTATCATTATTTTATACAGGACATTCATTGTCAGTGCGCTCCCACTAACCTCCTTATATACACAAGAATCATTTTCGTTTTGAATTAAATCATACACCATTATGATTACACCAAAACGTTAGTTCCAAGAACCTATTGCTTGCTTCAATCAAAAATGGATTGAATAACCTGCAAACCTTGTTTGCTGGTTTTAGTACGACAAAATCGTCAGGATGTTATAAACATCCTCCAAAAGGTTTCCGTTTAAGGAAAGCGATTTTGATCTTTTAAGTGACACATTTCATAAATGAAACGTGCAGCTACAACAAGCATTATCCAAATGGATTTGCCATGGCAACAGGTAAAAGGTTGAACCGTAATCAACACAATGTTGATAACGATACCTTTCCGCTACAAGCCTAGCTTTGTACGTTGGTATGTTGCCTTCCATGTATGTCTTCCTTGAAGACTTATATAGTACCAATAGGCACAATGCCTTACGGTACTTCAACTAGTATCCAATCATAGTTGTTATACATGGAATCCATTTCGGACTCATGGCACTTTGCCATGATGGGAGTCGATACCTCGTATCGCTTCCTCATTCGTAGTCGGTTGGTATACCTCAACAAGATTGACATCTCTATGAGGTGAGATCAGAAACCCATACCCCAGGTTGTTTTCTGATTCTCTCTGATCTACGCAGTTCTTATGTATTCGAAGATTACTGGTATAGTTTCATCCTTGATGAACTATTTGTGTTCCATTAAAGAATTTGTGCCTTGAATAGTATCACTCCGATTTTTCATCGAGCTATACCATCCTCCCACTTACCACTGCATATCGGTAATCTTCTAAGGAAGACCGCATGGTGAGCAATAATTACAATTGTTCTCTAGTGAGATGTATAAGTACAATACTTATGGTATCCCTAGGATCACCCACAATTGGCACTTATCCGATTTGGGTTTTGGTTTGGTATCATCCAAACATAAGCCTAGCATACCCAAATATACAGGAATGTGAAACCCAGTTTCTTTCCCGTTTATATCTAATATGAAATCCGTCAAAAAAATTTTAATGGAACCTTATTCTAAATAAGTTCTACACTGTTAATGTTTATCTGTTGAAGGAAAAGGTAGCTCAGAGCGACTCATGATAAACCTTGTCATGTCCAACAAAATCCGGTTTCTCCGTTCGGACACACCGTCAATTGACGTGTTCCGGGAGGAGTCCTCATTTGGAAAAATACTATACTCTTTCAAGTATATGTGAAACTTATTGCTTAAGTATTTTCCATTACAGTCTTACCGTGACAGTTTAATACTTTAGCATATCTGTTTGTCTATTTCGTGTCGAAACTCTAAAAGTTTCCGATTTATGTTCTTTAAAAGAAACACATAACCATAACGCGATGCCACATCCGTATAGGTCACGAAATATTCGTGTCCACATCTAGCCTAGCTAGATATGGGCCCACTTGATTCACTATGAACTAGGGTTAGCAGGTCGGTGGCATTTACACTCTTACCAAGTAAATAGTGTTTTAGGCACTTTGTCCAATAAACCAGATTCGTAGACTTTATTTGATTGGAATCAAATTAGTCCTGGTACCCACTCTTCAAAAGTACGGATATACGATTCTTGTTTGATTGTGTCCCATACATCAACGCCACAATTAGTTTCATCCTGATCAGATCATTTTGAGCGATTTGTTTGTCATGTTATATGTTTGTGATTTATTTATATTCAAAATATAAATACTGTTATTCACATCTAATGTGTTTATCTCAATATCATCTTTATGTAATAAAAAACTTAGTGTCTTAGAACATAAAGGTTCACCCGCAACGGGTTAAACACTGATATGGAGGTAATGTATCTAGTCAAACTAGTTACATCATAACATTTTCCTAATTTAAGTACATACCCGAAGGTAGTTCATAAACTTAGTTATCTACGGTTAAAACAGCGACTTACGTCCCGTTTCCCATTCGCAGATTAATCTCAACTGAAGTCAGTATCCTGCTCACAGCAGATACTACACATCAGTACATATTTATGTACCACACTAAGTATTTTAAAATCTAATTTTAATACTAGTAGTGAACATAATTTTGACAAACATTCTTAAAGTCAGAGCCTTGCCCTTTCTTTAATTCCTTCGTGTCTGTCATATCCAAATGTCAGTCACTTTGGGATATGTCCTTTATCTTTCCAAAATATTATAACGATTTTACGCTTTCCAATATTTCAGAAGCCTTTGGCCAAGCCTTGGGTTTCTAGAATATTTAAGTAAGGTGCGCCTTGCGCTACTTGCCTAATTGCAAACTTTGACTTTATCTCATTGAGAACAGTCATTAACTCTCCAAGAGTTATAAATTGCAATTTAGTACTTCTAAAATCTAAGCATAGATTTATGAAGATCCTTCAATTTCAGTATCATACTTTAAGGATCTAATCCTTAGTTCTGATTCAGAAATTAAGGGTCTACTGCGACAAGCTTAATGGATTAGCACTAAAGTTATCATTGCATGATCTCCAAAGATTATACTCGACTATTTGCTTAACTCTGGGCTTAGGTTTATATATTATTTTATCAAATAAAATAACTTATTATTTTCCAGGACCATCCTGAAATTTATTCCCAATTTGAAAATTAAACCATTTAAATACATTTTCCCTAGGATTATGTATTAAACGTCAATCTTTCAACTACTTCTTGATTTTAATAGTCTAACTATTTAATCAACGATTTAGGTACTATTTATTATAATGATTACAATAGTCCAACTATTTAATCAACTATAATTTTAATAGATAAAAATCAATTATATTGATTACTATAATCCAATTACAAAATCAACTATAATTAAATGGTTTGAATATAGTCCAACTATTTATTAAAACAACATTTAAATATTAGTCCAACTAACATTTTAATTTTGTAACGACGAATGATATTTGTTTGAGCGCATATGGCAAGTAATTGAACGAATATTGTAAATTCAATTCTTGCCTCCCACTATTTTTCGGCGAGCCTCTAACCCTCTGTCGAGTACTCGAGAAACCGTGTTTCCTAGTGGGCTAGGATCCCGTTAAATGTCACACAATCTTGTCTTTGGCCAAAAAATTGTATGATAATTAACTAGGTAGATCTCTAAGATCAATTGGATCCAATCCAACTCCCAGATCCGGTAGGTGGACATCAAAGTCTGAAACATATATCCCATATATGCCTACATATCCAATACGTACCCTAACCTTTTTCCTCTGAATCAACTAGGCCTTGGATTTGGCACAACAAACCTAATGATCCCAGTCAAGCGCGACCCATTGACCATGGAAAGCTTCGCAATCAATGTCGAGTGACAAGAAGTGGTCTTGACTTTGGCCAACAAACCACAACTTGGACAAGACACCGATATAGAACAAAACTCTCGTGATTCAAACACGTCTTCGACGGACAAAGGGCTTGACTTTAGCCAACAACCCAATGCCAATCTCGGATCTTGAGTAAGAATCACTCAATGGAAAGAAAAACACTTGATATAAAGTGAGGGTTTTTCGCGTGCAAATTGGCTACCAATTTATTATCTTTGTTAAGGTCTCATCATCATACACCCTTAAACATGCATTCTAAATACATAATAAAGCGCATATGAAAATAAATAATAATGATATGCGGATGGATACTTAACACGTTGATCCTAGATCAAAACTCTCCATTTCTCTCCCATGCTAGCACTTGTATTACTTCTACCCGTTAGACTACACTTCTAAAGAAACCTCATTTACTTGAGGGGAATAGGTGAGAAGAGAATCCAAATAGAATAGAGGTGATAAGGCTGGACACGCAGGTCTAAATTAATAAATCGAATTTATTACAAAATTTTTCAAAATTGCACCACCCGACTAATATCCATCCGATATACACTATTCATTCATCACAACCAAGTATTCACACAAGCATGTTATCAATCAATCTAATCAAATTAATTAATCTGATAATTAGTGATCATCCAATGTTTAAACAACGATTTGATTTTGCTCGAGTCAAACTCGTTTTACGAATAAGTACTCAAAGTACGTATTCTCGAATTAAATTAAACTACGTCATTAAATCCAATTTAATATGCATTCAATTCTAATTCGTTATTTAATTCCAAATTAAATATTACACTTTAATAATGAACCTTTTACGACTTAAATTCCAAATTTAATCGTAACGCGTCTCAAAGACCGATTAACGTCCAACGTCAATTCAATTAAAGTCTAATGGGCTTTTAATTGATTTCATAAGGCGTGGACTTTTGGTCAACTCGGGTCAAACCGAATAACCAAAATCCAATCCGGGTTTTACCCCATAAGTCCATAAATCAATCTTGGCCCATTATGCCCAATTAAACTTTAAAGGTTCATTAAGTCGCATTTGGGCTTAACGGAAGTGGTTTTGGGCCCAATTGATCCAATCCATTTGGCCTAAACCCAACTTTGTACAACAAAGCCCAACAAGCTCAATTACAACTTTAAAAGTCTAATTTCCAAAATTAGGCGCAAATAATTAAATTACCAAATTCCAAATTTCCAATTTAATTACATAAAGTGTTCAACACAATTAATTCTCCAATTAACATTTCTAAAACATCAATTAGCCTAATTAATCATGTTCATCATCATTATCACATGTCCAACACATTAATGAAAAATCAAACCCAATTTCATGCTTTAAAGTCTCGGCAATTTGGGGATTTTATGTCCGATTCGAATTCAATCCAATTAATTACACAATCGACATTAATACCCGAATGATTTCCAACACATCCAATGTCCAAAAAATCAAAATTCCAAGACTTAATAGGGCTAAGGCATTCGACCAACACATCCAATTTGGGGAAAAATGATCCAATCACATTTTCATGAAATTGATCCAATCAATCTTCAATTCAACCACATTTAAGCATACTAATCATCCAATTTCATAAAATCATGCTCAAATTCAAAATACCCAATTTTAAGCCATAAAAGTTTCATGCTTGAACCTAGGTTGTGATACCATTGTTGGTTTAAATCTAGGTCCCAAGATCATAACAAGCATGAAAAACAAGTGTGAATACATCAAATGAGATAGCGGAATACTCACATCGATCGGTTGAGAAGATTTGATGAAGTACAAAATGAGATTTTCCCTTCTAAAGTGGCGTCAAACTGCAGCAGTCCACTGCCAAGAAATTTCAGTTTTGTTCCTTGAATTTGAGCTTCGAACTTGCGTCAAACGGTTCCCGGCTCGTGGGTGGGTTTCCCTAACACCTTCGTATGTCTTCTAGGAGTGTTCTAGCACTTGGATCTTGCCACAAATCCTCAAAAATCCTCCATCATTCACGCCATTTTCAGGCAGTGAACAACCCTCTTGGGCGTGAACTATATGAGGGAGAAAGAGAGAATGAGAGATGGAAGAAAGAGAGAGAGATTGGAAAGTGTGACCAAATTTTTGTATTAAATACACACATTTGAATTTCAAATGAATTTCATTTGAATTTGGTTTTAAAGTCAAACAATAAAACCACACCTACCACATCAAGTCACATCAAGTCAAGTGTCAAGTCACATCACTCAATCAAGTTGTCAAGGCACATCACTCAAAGTGACAAGTGATTTGACGCTTGAAATGACTAGCGATTTGACACTTGATGCGACTAATGATTTGACGCTTGATTTGACTTGCTTGCCGCACTCGAATTCGAAATGCGAATGCGCTCGCAAATAATCTCGGGTTCGGGTTCATTAATTCCAAATTAACGATTTATCCGTTGCGTCGTAATTAAATCTAATTTAATAAATAATCATGCCAAGCATAATTATATTCACATCGCCAATGAATTAATTCTAAATTAATTCGTTCGCCTGAATTAAAATCTAATTTTAATTCCGCA
Source organism: Zanthoxylum bungeanum (assembly GCA_019454045.1). NCBI lineage: Eukaryota > Viridiplantae > Streptophyta > Magnoliopsida > Sapindales > Rutaceae > Zanthoxylum > Zanthoxylum bungeanum. Next base: position 77,045 of record SKCR01044124.1, read on the forward strand.
TCGAAATCCAATTTTGTTTAATATATCAAATATATTAATTTACCGATTAATTCCAAATTAATCGTTATCTCTCTTTATTTATATTTTATCCTAGATAAAATATGTCCGAAATTAATCCCAGATTAATTTTCTCTCTCTTTCTAATTAATCCCAGATTAATCAAAGTGCGAGTCATACATCATTGGTGAATCATTGGGAAGTGACCCATGAGATCCTTGGATATGTTGGCAGTAAATGCGGTCGTCAGACTATCCGAACACGTAAGTACCTCGTACTATGTCTTACCGATTTACAAGACACGGTTGGCCTCTAGCTAAGCGCCATGCCTACCCAATTCTCCAAAAATATCCTTACAAGAATGAAGGATCTGTATCAGGCGTAGTATATATGGTATTGTGTATTTCTGTCCAGTATCGGATGATCACGTGCTAGGCCTGGGGCTGGATTTGTGTCTGCCCCGTACGAAGCACTTATCAGATGTCTGGTAACTAGTCTCTATAATCAGATATACATGACCTAGTCATAATATCCCGATGGCCGCGCAACACTTAAGAGCACTAATACCGTATCCTGTGTGACATCATCTCCACTATGACTGGAGTGATACTTCCGTCTTGACATCACACCCAATACTCTATGATTCTCAATATACCCAGTATTGGCGTACACAGAACCGGTTAAAGCCCTGGATGACCTCAACCAAAGTATATTGATTGTTGTAAGTATTAGCGGTGCAAGTCTTAGGTTAATACCAAATACACCTACCCTGATATCGGATTCCCATAGACACATAGTCAAACTACCAATGGGATTCTGAGGGGGTCTATCCAGAGCAAAGCTGTTCCCGTACCATCAGTGAAACACAACCTCCTATCGCACTTGCATAAGTATCCAATACTTAAATATATGAGAACTATGCCGTTATGCCCTCACAACGCGCACAAGTGCAATACTAGTCTTTTACGTATTTATCGATGTCCAATCTCGATAATACTCTGACTAGGGATATTTAATGATTTATCCTTCGTTGACTGATACTGTCTCATATCATTCTCAATTAAGGAACAAATCATAATGACCTCTCATCATTTATATATCTAGGTGATCTAATCACAAATGATAAGAGTGCAATCTCCTTTGTCACATAGTTAATTTATACAACAACACCATGATCTGTACAAATAGTGACGCTATGGGTCATAACTGTCCAACACGCGGTTGGGTTCCCCTATCACCTACGGACGACTCCGGAAGTGTGCTAGGACCATGATTTTGCAACAAAATCACTTATTTTCCTTCCCTTGCTCACGGCAATGAGCTAAAACAAGAAGAGGAAAATAGCCCCTTATGGGCGTGAATGAGGAAGAAGAGAGGTGAGAGAGAGAGTTGTGATGGTATCAAATACCCTTTTATTTGATTTTCAAAAAATCAATTAATAGATTTCTAAAATCAAAACAAATACTAAACATTTAAATATATTAAATATCTATCATGCCATCGAACTCCCATCACTATTCACATCAATCAAGTTGACAAGTCACATCACTCAAAATGACAAGTGATTTGACGCTTGAAGTGACTAGCGATTTGACGCTTGATGTGAGTAATGATTTGACGCTTGATGTAATTTGCATACCGCACTCGAATTTGAAATGCGAATGCGCTCGCAAATAATCCCGGGCTCGGGTTCGTTAATTCTAAATTAACGAATTTTCCGTTGCGTCGTAATTAATTAATTATGCCTAGTAAAATCACTATTCACGTTGCTAACGAATTAATTCTAAATTAACTCGTTCGGCAGAATTAAAATCCAATTTTAATTTCACGTCGAAATCCAATTTCGTTTAATATATCGAATATATTAATTTACCGATTAATTCCAAATTAATCATTATCTCTCTTTAAATGATATTTTATCCTAGATAAAATATCTCCGTAATTAATCCCAGATTAATTTTCTCTCTCGTCAAATTAATCCCAGATTAATAAAGTGCGAGTCATACGTCATCGGTGAATCTTCGGAAAGCGACCCATGAGATCCCCGGATATGTTGGCAGTAAATACGGTTGTCGGACTATCCGAACACGTACGTACCTAGTACTACATTTTTACTGATTTACAAGACAAGGTTGGCTTCTAGCAAAACGCTATGGCTTCCCAATTCTCCAGAAACATGCTTACAGGAATAAGCGATCTATATCCGGCGTAGTATACGTGGTATCGTGTGTGTCGATCCAGTATCGGATGTCACGTGCTAGGCCTGGGGCTGGAATTGTGTCTGCCCCGTACGAAGAACATGTCGGATGTCTGGTAACTAGTCTCTATAATCAGATATACATGACCTAGTCATAATATCCCGATAGCTGCAGCATATAAGAGCACTAGTCCCGTATCCTTCGTGACATCATCTCCACAATGACTGGAGTGATACATCCGTCTTGACATCACACCCAATCTACTATGATTCTCAATATACCCAGCAGAGGCGTACACAGAACCGGTTAAAACCCTGGACGACCAAAACCAAAGCATATTGATTGTTGCAAGTATTAGCGGTGCAAGTCACAGGTTTAGACCAAATACACCTACCCTGATTTCAGACTTCCATAGACACATAGTCATACTACCAGTGGAATTCCGAAGGGGTCCATCCAGAGCGAAGCTGTTTTCCATACCATCGGTAAAACACAACTTCCTATTACACTTGCATGAGTATCCTATACCCAAATATATGAGAACTATGTCGTTATGAGCTCACATAACACGCACAAGTGTAATACTAGTCTTTTATGCTTTTATCGATGTCCAATCTCGATAATGCTCTGACTAGGGATATTTAATGATTATACCTTCGTGGATTGATACTGTCTTATATCATCTCAATCCAGGAACTAATCATAAGGACCTCCTATCATTTATACATCTAGGTGATCTAATCACAATTGATAAGAGAGCAATCTCCTTTGTCACATAGTTAATTTGTACAACAACACCATGATCTGTACAAATAGTGACGTTATGGGTCATAATTGTCCAACATGAAAGACTACTATACTTTTTCAAGTATTTGAGAAACTTATTGCTTAAGTATTTTCATCATGGTTTAACCGTGATGGTATTAATACTTTAGCCGATCTGTTTGTCTACTTCGTGTCGAAACTCTAAAAGTTTTCGATTTGTGTTTCAAATTAACATATAACCATAACGAGATGCCACATCCGTAATGGTCACGAAATATTCATATCCACATCTAGCCTAGCTAGACATGGGCCCACTTATGTCACTATGAATAAGGGCTAACAGATTGGTGGCACTTGCACTTTTACCAAGTAAAGGTGTTTTAGTCACTTTGCCCAATAAATTAGATTCATAGACTTTATTTGAATATGATCAAATTCGTCCTAGTATCCACTCTTCGAAAGTGTGGATATACGAGTCTTGTTTAATTGTGTCCCAGAAAACACTGCCATAAATAAGTCTCATCTGATCAAATCAGTTTGAGCTTCTTGTTTGTCATGTTATATGTTTGAGATTTATTTATATTCAAAATATAATTACTGTTATTCACATCTAATGTGTTTATCTCAATATCATTTTATAAAAAAAAACACTTTAGTATTCTAGAATATAAAGGTACACTCGCAACGAGTTATACTCGATATAGAGATAATGTTTATAGTCAAATTAGTTACATTATAACAATTTCCTAATTTAAGTACACACCCAAAGGGTAGTTCCTAAACTTAGGTATCTACGGTTAAAACATCGACTTTCGTCCCGTTTCCGATTCACAGATTAATCTCATCTGAAGTCAGTATCCTGCTCATAGCTGATTCTGTACATCAGTACATATATTTATGTACCACTATTTAGTATCTAAAATCCAATTTTAATACTAGTAGTGAACATATTTATGGCAAACATACTTGAAGTCAGAGCCTTGCCCTGCCTTCTATTCCTTCATGTCTGCCTTGTGCATACGGCAGTCACGCTTCAGTGATCCCGTTTGCCACAATTTAACCAGACATCTTGGGATATGTCCTTTATCTTCCTAGAAGATAATAATGATTTTGCCTTTGCCCTTTTCTACATTCTAGAAGCCTTTGGCCAAGCCTTGGGTTTCTAGAATATCGAAGTAAGGTGCGCCTTGCGCTTCTTGCCTTATTTCAAACTTTGGCTTTATCTCCTTGAGAATAGCCGTTAACTCTCCAAGAGTTATTAATTACAATTTAATACTTCTAAGATCTAAGAATAGATCTATGAAGATCCTTCAATTTCATTATCATACTTTAAGGATCTAATCCTTAGTTATAATTAAGAAATTAAGGAGTCTAGTTGGCAAGCATAATGGATTAAGCACTAAAGTTATCATTACATGAATCTTCCAAAGATCATGCTCTACTATTTTCTTAACTCCAGGCTTAGGCCCAAGAGGTTATTTTATCAAATAAAGTAACTTCTTAATTTTTAGGACCATCCTGAAATATTATTCCCAATTTGAAAATTAAAGCCGTTTAAACATATTTTCCCTAGGATTATGATTTAAACACTAATCTTTCAATTTATCTTGATTCTAATAGTCCAACTATTTAATCAACGATGTCAGGTACTATTTAATATAATGATTACTATAGTCCAACTATATAATAAACTATACTCTTAATTTGTAAAATTCAATTATATTGATGACTATAATCCAATTATAAAATCAACTATTAATTGAAATAGTTTGAATACAGTCCAACTGTTTTTAAAACAACGATTAAATATTAGTCCAACTAATATATTAATTTATTTGACGAAAAAATTTGATATGAGCGCGTATGGCAAGTATCTAAATGAAATTGAAAATCTAATACTTGCCTCCCACTATTTTTCGGCGAGCCTCTAACCCTCTGTTGAGTACTGGGAAACCGTGTTTCCTAGTGGGCTAGGATCCCGTTAAATGTCACACAATCTTGACTTTCGCCAACAAATTTTATGATACTTAACTAGGTAGATCTCTAAGATCAATTGGATCTTATCCAATTCCTAGATCCAGTAGGTGGACATCCAAGTCTAAAATATATATCTTATATATGCCAATATATCCAATATATTCCCTAAATGTTTTCCTCTGAATCAATTAAGCCTTGGCTTTGGCACAACAAACTTAATGATCCCAGTTAAGCGGAACCCATTGACCATGGAAAGCTTCGTAATCAATGTCGATGGACAAGAAGTGATCTTAACTTTGGCCAACAAATCACGACTTGGACAAGACACCAATATGGAAAAAAGCTCTCATGATTCAAACACATCCACGATGGACAAAGGTCTTGACTTTGGCCAACATACCAATGCCAGTCTTGGATTTGAGTAAGAATCACTCAATGGAAGGAAAAAACGCTTAATATTGTTTGAGGGTTTTTCGCGTGCAAACTGGCAACCAAATTTTATCTTGGTTAAGGTCTCATCATCATACACCCTTAAACATGCATTCTAAACACATAATAAGGCACATATAAATAAAATAATAATGATATACAGATGGATACTTAACACATTGATCCTAGTCAAATCTCTCCATTTACTCTCTCCTGCTAGCACAAGTTCTACCCGATTACATAACACTTCTAAAGAAACCTCATTTACATTGAGGGGAATAGGTGAGAAGAGAAATACACAGAGTCATGAGAGATAAGGCTGGACTCGCAGGTCCAATTTAAATAAATTCTAAATTTATTACAACAATTTCTAAAATTGCCCCACCCATCTAATATCCATCCGATATACATTATTCATCCATCGCAACCATGTATTCACACAAGCATGTTATCAATCAATCTAATCAAATTAATTAATCTGATAATTAATGACCATCCAATGTTCAAACAACGATTTGATTTTGCGAGAGTCAAACTCATTTTGCGAATAAGTATTCAAAGTACGAATTCTTGAATTATATTAAACTACATAATTAAATCCAATTCAATTTGTATTAATACTAATTTATTTATTTAATTCCAAATTAAATACTACACTTTATTAACGAACCTTTACGACTTAAATTCTAAATTTAATCGTTACGGGTCTCAAAGCCCGATTAACATCCAATGTTAATTTAATTAAAGTCCAATGGGCTTTCAATTAATTTCTTTAAGGCGTGGACTTTTGGTCAACTTGGGTCAAACCCAATAACCAAAGCCCAATCATGGAATAACCTCATAAGCCTATAAATTAATTTAGGCCCATTAGGCCCAATTAAACTTTAAAGGTCCATTAGTCATAATTGGACTTTACGGAAGTGGTTTTGGGCCTAATTGGATCCAACCAATTTAGACTAAACCAATCTTGGTACAACCAAGCCCACTTAAGCCCAATAACAACTTTTAAGCACAATTTCCAAAATTAGCCCAATTAATTTAATTCCAAAAATTCCAATTTTCTCAATTAAATTAACAAAAGTGTATTACACAATTCATTACCCAAATCAATATTTCTAAATAACAATTAGCCTAATTAATTATGCTTATTTATATTAAAACATGTCTAACATATTTTAACAAAATCAAACCCATTTTCATGCTTTCTTTGTCTCGGTAATTTGAGGTTATTTATGTCCGATTCGGTTTCAATCCAATTAAATCCACAATCGACATTAAATCAACATTTCCAATCATTTCCAACTCATCCAATGAATCAAAAAATAAAAAAAATCCAAGACATTTAGGACTCTTGAAGATTCGGCCAAGCCATCCAAAAAGGGGAAAAATTGATCTAATCCATTTTCATGAAATTGATCCAATCAAACTTCAATTAAACATGATTTAAGCATACTCAATCATCCAATTTCATTAAATCATGCTCAAATATATTTTACCCAATTTTAACCCTAAATCAAGTTTCATGCTTTTAACTCGCTCTGATACCATTGTTGGAGTTTCTACGGTCCCGAGGATCGATTCAAGCATAAAAACTAAGTGCGAATACAATCAAAGAAGTTGTGGAATACTTAAATTGAGTGGTTAAGTGATGCGACGAAGAATAAAAAATCCTTTTCTGCCCTCCTTGAAGTCACGGCAGTCCACTATTTTGGGCTCTCCAAAATTCGGCAATGGTGATCCCTCCAGCTCCAAGCTTTGTGTGATTCCATGCTCACGTGTACGGTTCCCTATCACCTTCGCGTGACCCCAATTGTGTGCTAGCACATTAGGAATTTTTACCATAAAAATTCCTTGTTTTCTCACTGCCATTCACGGCAAAACCAGAAGGTTTTTGGAGAAGAAACTCAGCCCCTTGGGCATGAGATGCAAGAGAGGAGAGAAATAAAAAATTGTTGGTTGTAATGTGTTAAGTGTATCTAATACACTTCTTTTAATTTCAAAAATCAAAATAAAACATATACAAAAAATTACAATAATAATATATTTCATTTAAGCTTTCAAAAAGCTTTCCAACCACTTCCATCAAGTCACATCACTCATGAATAATGACTGGTGTCAATCACTCAAAGTGAAAGACATCTATCACTTGATTGATGAATGATGTGACGCTAGATGTGACTTGTGATTTGACGCTTGATGTGATTTACGTACCGCACTCGAATTCGAAATGCGATGCACTCGCAAACACTCCCGGGCTCGGGTTTATTAATTCCGAATTAACGAATTTTTAGTTGCATCGTAATTAAATCTAATTTAATTAAATAATCATGCCTAGCATATTACTATTCACGTCACTAACAAACTAATTCTAAATTAATTCGTTTGCCTGAATTAAAATCCGATTTTAATTCTGCGTCAAAATCTAATTTCGTTTAATATATCGAATATATTAATTTATCGATTAATTCCAAATTAATCGTTCTCTCTCTTTAAATAATATTTTGTCCCAGATAAAATATCTTCGTAATTAATCATAGATTAATTTTCTCTCTCAACTAATTAATCCCAGATTAATTAAAGTGCGAGTCATACGTCATCAGTGAATCTTCGGGAAGCGACCCATGAGATCCCTGGATATATTAGCAGTAAATACGGTTATCGGACTATCCGAATACGTACGTACCTAGTACTACATTTTTACGGATTTACAAGACAAGGTTGGCTTCTAGCAAAGCGCCATGCCTACCCAATTCTCCAGAAATATCCTTACAGGAATATATGATCTATATCAGGTGTAGTATACGTAGTATCATGTATATCGATCCAGTATCAGATGTTCACGTGCAAGGCCTGAGGCTGGAATTGTGTCTGCCCCGTACGAAGCACATATCGGATGTCTAGTAACTAGTCTCTATAATCGGATAACTATGACCTAGTCATATTATCCCGATGACTGCAGTACATAAGAGTACTAGTTCCGTATCCTATGTGATCATCATCTCCACTATAACTGAAGTGATACTTCCGTCTTGACATCAAACCCAACACACTATGATTTTCAATATACCCAGAAGAGGCGTACACAGAATCGGTTAAAGACCTGGACGACCAAGACCATAGTATATCTATTGTCACAAGTATTAGCGGTGCAAGTCTCAAGTTAAGACCAAATACACCTACCCTGATTCGTATTTCCATAGACACATAGTTATACTACCAATGGAATTCCGAAGGGGTCTATCCAGAGCGAAGCTGTTTTCCGTACCATCAGTAAAACACAACTCATATTACACTTGCATGAGTATCCAATACCCAAATATATGAGAACTATGCCGTTATGCTCCCATAACACGCACAAATGTAATACTAGTCTATTCTGTATTATCGATGTCCAATCTCAATAATACTACGACAAGGGATATTTAATGATTAAACCTTCGTGGATTGATACTGTCTCATATCATCTCAATCTAGGAACTAATCATATGGACCTCCTATCATTTTTACATCTAGGTGATCTAATCACAAATGATAAGAGAGCAATATCATTTGTCACATAGTTAATTTGTACAACAACACTATGATCTGTACAAATAGTGACGTTATGGGTCATAACTGTCCAACAGGGCATACACTAAATGTTTGGATGATACCAACTAGAACCCAAATTGGATTAGTGCCTCTTTGAAATTGGTTATCCTAAGGAAACCAAAGTACAGTACTTATACAACTCACAAGAGAACAATATAATTGTTGCTCTCCATGCTATTTTCCTAAGAGGAATACCTATATGCAGTGGTAAGTGGGAGGAAAGTAAAACTCGATGAAAATCAGAGTAATACTATTCTAGGCACTGAATCTTCACGGAACACCAACAGTTCATCAGGGATGAAACTGTACCAATAATCTTCGAATACACAAGAACCGTGTAGGTCGGAGAGAGTCAGAAAATAACCTTGGAGGTATGGATTTCTGATCTCACCTCATATAGATGTTAATCTTATTGAGGATAATGAACCGACTACGTATGAGGAAGTGATACAAGGTATCGACTCCATTTTATGGCAAAGTGCCATGAGGTCTGAAGTGGATTCCATGTATACCAACTAAGTTTGGATACTAGTTGATGTACCAAAAGGTATTGTGCCTATTTGTACTATATGAGTCTTCAAGGAAGACATACATGGATGGTAATATACAAATATACACAGCTAGGCTTGTACAGAAAGGGTATCGTCAACGACATAGTGTCGACTACGATGAAACTTTTTCACTTGTTTCCATGATTAAATCCATTTGGATAATGCTTGTTGATGCTGCATGCTTTATTTATGAAATATGGCAGCTGAACGCCAAAACCACTTTCCTTAACGGAAACCTTTAGGAGAATGTTTATCAACATCCTGACGGTTTTGTCATACCAAAACTAGCAAACAAGGTTGCAGGTTAAATCAATCTATTTATGGATTGAAGCAAGCATTGAATTCTTGGAATCATCGTTTTGATGTAATCATAAAGGTATATGATTTAATTCAAAATGATGATGATTCTTGTGTATATAAGAAGGTTAGTGGGAGCTCACTGACAATGATTGTCCTATATAAAGATGATATATTATTTTTTGAAAATAACATTCCCATAATATAATCGGTGAAAGCTTGGCTTTCATTAAATTCTCCATGTAATACCTAGGAGAAGCAGGCTTCATTCTAGGAATAAAGATCTACTGGGATAGATCTAGAAAGCTGCTGATACTCTCTCAGTGTTCGTACATTTTGAAATGTATGTGACCTGATGTCTCATATGTTTTGAGCATATATATATGCTATAAGGCTAATCCAAGTGATAGTCACTGGATTGATGTTAAGAACATCCTTAAGTATCTTAAACGAAGTAAGGATGCTTTCTTAAGTTATGGAGAAAGAAAACTTGAAGTGACGAGGTTCACCGTTGCAAGTTTCCAAACTGACAAAGACGACTTTAAGTTGCAATAAGGGTACTATATAGTTTGAATAACGGAACAGTGAGCTGGAAATCTTCCAAGCAAGATACTATTGCCGAATAAATAAAAAAGCGGAACATTGCTGCAACTGAGGTAGTAAAAGGGAAGAATTTTGGATCTATTAAAATTCCTAATTGGATTAGGTATAGTTCTGTTAGCAGCTGAACTAGGCTACAGCACAGGCTAAAGAATCACGGTCTCATCAACGATCTAAGTATATACTTCGACTATTTCATCTGATTCGTCAGATCATACATCGTGGCGATGTGATGATCGAATAAAACGCATCAGATGATAACCTTGTAAATCCACTGACGAAAATTATTTCTCAGTAGAAGTTTAAGCGACCCGTACATAGTTCAAATGTAGGACACTTGAGTGATTTGCTATAGGCCAAGTGGGAGATTGTTGGACAATTATGACCCATAGCATCACTATTTGTACAAAACATGGTTTTGTTGTACAAATTAACTGTGTGACAAAGAAAACTACTTTTTTTATCATTTGTAATTAGATTACTTGAATATATATAAATGATTGAAGTCCTTGTGATTAGTTCCAGATTATAAGATATGAGACAATATCAATCCACTAAGGTTTAATCATTAAACATCCCTAGTCGTAGTATTATCGAGATTGTACATCGATAATACAGAATAGACTAGTATTGCACTTGTGCGCGTTGTGGGAGAATAACAGTATAGTTCTCATATATTTAAGTATTGGATATTTATGCAAGTGTGATAGAAGGTTGTGATTACCGATGGTACGGAAACAGTTTCACTCCGGATAGACCCCATGAAATCCCATTGGTTGTATGACAATGTGTCTATGGGAATCAGATTCAGGGTAGGTGTATTTGGTCTTAACTTGAGACTTGCATCGCTAATACTTGCGACAATCATTACGCTTTAGTTTTGGTCGTCCAGGACTTTAACAGGTTCTGTGTACGCCTCTTCTGGGCTTATTGAGAATCGTAGAGTATTGGATGTGATGTTAAGATGGAAGTATCACTTCAGTCATATAAAGATGATGATCACGCAAGGATACACAACTGGTAGTCTAATGTGTTGCAACCATCGGGATAATATGACAACGTCATGATTATCCGATTAAAGAGACTGGTTGATTGTGATCCGATATATGCTTCGTACGGGGCAGACACTATTCCAGCCCCAGGCCTTGCATGTGACATATGATACTGGATCGCAATATGCAATACTACGTATTCTACGCCTGACATAGATTGTATATTCTAGTAAGAATATTTCTGGAGAATTGGGTAGGCACGGTGCTTTGCTAGAAGCCAACCATGTCTTGTAAATCGATTAGCACGTAGTACGAGGTACGCACTTAATCGGATAGTCCGATAACCAGATTTACTGCCAATATATCTGGAGGTCTCTTGGGTCGTTTCTCAAAGATTCACCGATGACAGTTGATTTAAATTAGAATTAATCTGGGATTAATTAAGAGAGAGAAAATTAATCTGGGATTAATTGAGTTATTATTTAATCTGGGATTAAATGTGTTCGGAAGAAAGAGAGAGCGCGATTAATTTGGAATTAATCGGTAAAATAAATTTAATAGTTAAATTTGATTTTTCTATTTAATTTTTTGATATGGGCTAAAATTAATATATCGGATATATTAATTGTAATTAGATTTCAATGCGAAATTAAAGTGGGACTTTAATACATGCGAACGGATTAATTTAGAATTAATTCGTAAACGGAATTCGTAATAAATTTGCGAGGCGTCGTTATTTAATTAAATTAGATTTAATTATTTAGCGACAAAAATTCGTTTAATCGGATTGAACGGATCCGAGCCGCGGCAAGCATTCGCAGAAACCATTTGAATTTCGAATTCAAAATGTGGGGCCCACTTCACATGTGGTAGTTGTGAGAGTAGTTGGCATTTATGCCAAACCACCTACTTTCCAACCACCTTGTAATGGTTTTGGTGAAACCATTTACCCAACCACCTTGTTTAGGTGAAAATGGTAAATTAGTTTTCATTAAAAGCCTTATCTATCTCATTTTTGGTATCACATCTCACAAACACAAACCCTAATGCACCAAATGGGCGTGAATGGCCTCTCTCATTCTCTTTGATTTTGTGGCAAAATCATTCAACACTAGCACTTCAAAGATCAACAAAGGTGATAGGGAAACAACTCAAAGCTTGGAATCACATTGAAAGGTTGGATATTGGAGATCACTTCTCAAAAATTTTCAAAGCCAATTCGTTCATTATAAGTAGATTTCGCAACTTATAATGATCTTTATCACATGCTTTCATGCTTATTAGATCATTGGCATGTTCTAGGAACACTAACAGTTTGTTGTGCCAAAGCCAAGGCTTAGTAGATTTAGAGGAAAAAGGTTAGACAATATATTGGATATATTGGAATATATAAGATATATGTTTCGGACTTGGATGTGCACCTACTGGATCTAGGAATTGGATGAGATCCAATTGATCTTAGAGATCTACCTAGTTAAGTATCATACAATTTGTTGGCCAAAGTCAAGATTGTGTGTTATTTAACGGGATCCTAGCCCACTAGGAAACTAGGTTTCCTGAGTACTCAACAGAGGGTTAAAGGCTCACCGAAAAATAGTGGGAGGCAAGTATTAAATTTGTAATTTCGTTTAGATACTTGCCATACGCGCTCATTTCATTATTCGTCAAAATAAACATATTAGTTAGACTAATATTTAACCGTTGTTTTAATTTAACAGTTGGACTGTATTCAAACTATTTCAATTTATAATTGATTTTATAATTGGATTATAGTAATCAATATAATTGAATTTAAATTATTAAAAGTATAGTTGATTATATAGTTGGACTATAGTAATCATTATATTTAAATGTACATGAAATCGTCGATTAAATAGTTGGACTATTAGAATCAAGATAAACTGGAAAATTGAGCATTTAAAACATAATCCTGGGTGAAAATGTGTTTAAGCGACTTTAATTTTCAGATTAGGAATAATACCTCAAGAAAGTCTTGAGAACCGAGAAGTTATTTTATTTGATAAAATGACATCTCGAGCCTAAGCCCAGAGTTAAGCAAATAGTAGAGCATGATCTTTGGAAGATTCATGTGATGATAACTTTAGTGCTTAATCCTTTATGCTTGCCATAATGACTCCTTAATTTCGTTGTCATACTAAGGATTAGATCTTTAAACCATGATGTTGAAATTGAAGGATCTTCATAGGTCTATACTTAGATCTTTTAAGCATTAATTGCAATAGAAAACTCTTGGAGAGTTAATGGCTATGCTCAATGAGCCAAAGCCAAAGTTTGTAAAAGGGCAAGAAGCGCAAAACGCATCTTACTTCGACATCCCAGAAGGCCAAGGCTTGGCCAAAGGTTTCCGAGGGGTAGAAAATGGCAAAGGTAAAATCATCACTGTCTTCTAGGAAGACAAAGGACATATCCCAAGATGATGTCTAAACTGTGGCAAACGGAGTTACTGGAAGCGTAATTGTCATATGGACAAGGCAGACATGAAGGAATAGAAGAAAGGGCAAGGCTCTGACTTCAAGAATGTTTGTCATAAATATGTTTGCAACTAGTATTAAAATTGGATTTTAGATACTGGATAATACATATATATGTACTGATTTGTAGCATCTACTGATAAGCAGGATACTGACTTCAGATGAGATTTATCTACGAATCAGAAACGGGACATGAGTCGCTCTTTTAATCATAGAAACCTAAGTTTAGGAACTACCCTTCGGGTATGTACTTAAATTAGGAAACTGTTATAATGTAACTAGTTTGACTAGAAACATTATCTCTATATCGAGTATAACTCGTTGTGAGTATACCTTTATATTCTAGAACACTAAAGTATTTTATTTTATAAAGATGATATTGAGATAAACACATTAGATGTAAATAACAGTATTTATATTTGAATATAAATAAATTTCAAACATATAACATGACAAACAAATAGCTCAAATTGATTTGATCAGATAAGACTTATATGTGGCAATGTTGTCTGAGACACATTGAACAAGACTCGTATATCCACACTTTTGAAGAGTGGATACTAGAACGAATTTGATTCTATTCAAATAATGTATACGAATCTAGTTTATTGGGCAAAGTGCCTAAAATACCTTTTACTTGGTAAAAAGTATGCCATCGATCTGTTAGCCCTCGTTCATAGTGACGTATGTGGGCCAATATCTAGCTAGGCTAAAGGTGGATATGAATATTTCATGACCTTTACGGGTGTGGCATCGTGTTTTGGTTATGTGTTTTCTTTGAAACACGAATCAGAAACTTTTACAGTTTCGACACGAAGTAGACTTACAGATCGGCTCAAGTATTAATACCGTCACGGTAAGACCGAGATGGAAAATACTTAAGCAATAAGTTTCCTAACTACATGAAAGAGTATAATATTTTTCACAGAGGAATCCTCCCGGAACACGTTAATTTGACGGTGTGTCCGAACGGAGAAACCGAGTTTTGTTGGACATAATAAGGCTAATCATGAGTCACTCTGAGCTACCATTTTCCTTCAAAGGGATAAGCATTTAACAGTGCAATACTTATTTTGAATAAGGTTCCATGAAAATCTGTTTGACAGAATTCATATTAGATATGAACAGGAAAGAAACCGAGTTTTCTAATTCCTGTATATTTCGGAATGCTAGGCATATGTTTGGATGATACTAAACTAAAACCTAAAATGGATAAGTGCCTATCTGTAATTGGTTATCCTAGGGAAACCAATGTATAGTAATTATATAACTCACATGAGAACATTTTCATTGTTGCTCTCCATGCGGTTTTCCTAAGAGGAATACCTATATGCAGTGGTAAGTGTGAGGATAGTAAAACTCGATGAAAATTGGAGTAATACTATTCTAGGCACTGATTCTTTAATGGAACACAAACAGTTCATCAGGGATGAACATGTACCATTAATCTTCGAATACACAAGAACAACGTAGATCGGAGAGAGTCAGAAGACAACCTGGGAGGTATGAGTTTCTGATCTCACCTTATAAAGATGTCAATCGTATTGAGCAAACTGACTACGTATGAGGAAATGATACAAGGTATCAACTCCCTATTATGGCAAAGTGCCATGATTTCCGAAATGGATTCCATGTATACCAACCATGTTTGGATACTGGTTGTTGTACCGTAAGACATTGTGTCTGTTGGTACTATAAAGGTCTTCAAGGAAGACATACATGGATGGCAACAAATGTATAAAGCTAGGCTTGTACATAAAGGGTATCGTCATCAACATAGTGTTGACTACGACAAATCCTTTTGTCTGTTGCCATGGTTAAATCCATTTGGATAATGGTTGCTGATGCTGCATATTTCATTTATGAAATATGGCAGCAGAACGTCAAGATCGTTTTCCTTAACGGAAACCTTTTGGAGGATGTTTATCAACATCCTAACGATTTTATCGTACCAAAACAAGCAAATAAGGTTTGCAAGTTAAATCGATCCATTTATGGATTAAAGCAAGCATTATGTTCATGAAACTGATGTTTTGATGTAATTATAATAGTATATGATTTAATTCAAATACATAAATAATTCTTGTGTATATAAGGAGGTTAGTGGGAGCGCACTGACAATGAATGTCCAATATAATGATGATATATCATTTCTTGGAAATAACATTCCCATATTATAATCGGTGAAAGCTTGGCTTTCAAGAAAAATTCTCCGTAGAATTCTTGGAAGAAATAACCTTTATTCTAGGAATAAGGATCTACTAGGATAGATCTAAAAGTCATTGGTACTCTCCGAGAACTCGTACATAGAAATAAATGTACGCGACCTGGTGTCTCATATGCTTTGAGCATATGGAGTCATAATCAGGCCAATCCAAGTGATAGTCACTGGATTGATGTTGAGAACATCCTTTAGTATCTTAGATGATCTAAGGATGCTTTCTTAAGTTATGGAGAATGAGAACTTGAAGTGACTGGGTTCACTACTGTAAGTTTCCAAACGATAAAATGACTATAAGTCACAAAACAGTACTATACAGTTTGAATAACGAAACAGTGAGTTGGAAATCTTCCAAGCAAGATACTGTCACCGAATAAACAACAAAAGCGGAACTTTGTTGTAACTGACGCATCATGAGTAGCATTTTGGATCTAAACAATTCTAATTAGATTAGAAATAGTTCTGTTAGCAGCTGAGCTAGGCTACAACATAGGCTAAAGAATTAACGATCTCATCAACAATCCAATATGTACTTCATATGGTTTCATCTGGTTCGTTGGATTATACATCGTGGCGATGTGATGATCAATAAATCGCATCAGATGATAACCTTATAAATCCGCTGACAAAAGCTGTTTCTCGGTAGAATTTTGAGCCGTCCGTACATAGTTCAGGTGTAAGACACCTGAGTGATTGGCTATAGGCCAAGTGGGAGATTGTTGGACAATTATGACCCATAGCATCACTATTTATACAGGTCATGGTGTTGTTGTACAAATTAACTATATGACGAAGGAAATTGCCCTTTTATCATTTGTAATTGGATTACCAAGATACATAAATGATAGAAGTCCTTATGATTAGTTCCGGATTGAGATGATATGAGACAGTATCAATCCATAAAGGTTTAATCATTGAACATCCATACTCGTAGTATTATCAAGACTGGACATCGATAATGTGGAATAGACTAGTATTGTACTTGTGCGCATTGTGGGAGCATAACGACACAGTTCTCATATGTTTAAGTATTGGATACTTATGCTAGTGCGATAGGAGGTTGTGTTTTACCGATGGTATGGAAAATAGTTTCGCTCTGGATAGACCCCGTGGAATCCCATTGGTAATATGTCTATGTGTCTATGAGAGTCCACTTCAGGGTAGGTGTATTTGGTTTTAACTTGAGACTTGCACCGCTAATACTTACGATAATCAATATACTTTGGTTTTGATCGTCCAGGGCTTTAATAGGTTATGTGTACGCCTCTTCTGGATATATTGAGAATCATAGTGTATTGGGTGTGATGTCGAGATGGAAGTATCACTCCAGTCATAGTGGAGATGATGATCACGTAGGATACAGAACTTGTACTCTTTTATGTTGTAGCTATCGGGATAATATGACAAGGTCATAGTTATCCGATTATAGCAAATAGTTACCAGAGATCCGATATGTGCTTCGTATGGGGCAGACACATTTCCAGCCCCAGGCCTTGAACGTGACCATCCGATACTGGATCGTAATACACAATACTACATATACTACGCCTGATATAGATTATGAAATTCCTTCAAGAATATTTCTGGAGAATTGGGTAGGCATGCGCTTTGCTAGAAGCCAACCATGTCATGTAAATCGGTAAAAATATAGTACTAGGTACGTACGTATTCGGATAGTCAGATAACCAGATTTACTGCCAACATATCCGGGGATCTCATGGGTCGCTTCCCGAAGATTCACCGATGACGTATGACTCACATTTTATTAATTTGGGATTAATTGGATGAGAGAGAAAAATTAATTTGGGATTAATTACAGAGATATTTTATATAGGATAAAAAATTATTTAAAGAGAGAGAACGATTAATTTGGAATTAATCGATAAAATAATATATTCGATATATTTTCGAAATTGGATTTCGACACGGAATTAAAATCGGATTTTAATTCGGACAAACGAGTTAATTTAGAATTAATTCATAAGCGATGAGAATAGTAATTTTGCTAGGCATAATTATTTACTTAAATTTAATTTAATTACGTCGCAACTGAAAATTCGTTAATTCAGAATTAGCGAATCCGAGCCCGGGAGTGTTTGCGGGGCCGCTCATATTTCGAATCGAGTGGGGCTTATAAGTCACATCAAGCGTCAAATCATTAGTCATTCTTGTGATGTAAGTCACATCACTTTGAGTGATTGACACAACATTTACCATATTTAATTATTTGGTATTTGACTTTTTGATTTGTGTATTAGATATACAAAAAAAAAACACAATTCTTCTTCACCATTGCATTGCATTCGGCCAAGGGCCTCTTTTACTCTTTCTCTCCATTCGGCCATGGTGGCCTCCTTCTTCATCTCATCCATTCGGCCTAGGGCCAATTTATCATTCTTGACCGATAATGAAGAATCCAAAGGATGAGTTTGTGGCAAATTCTTCCTAAGTGCTAGCACACGAAAAATGGCATACAAGGGATAGGGAAGCTCACCTGGGAGCATGGAATCACCTCATCCAAAGCTTAAGCTTGCAAAAGAAGATGGAGTCCAAATATAAAGCTTGGCCGTGAGCTTCATCTATGGAGCACAAATTTTTGTTCTTCGATGTATCCAATCTGATCAATGTAAGTATGTTTCCGCCATATTTCTTTGAGTATTCACATATGATTTTCATTGCTTAATTGATCCCGGGACTATAATAGAAACCCAACAGTTGGCCCATTATCATTTTAAAGTATTCAATCACGCTATTGCGTGGTGCAAACTTGTCCTAGTTGAAAAGGCCCAATAGGTTTACACTTTGCGATAACATGGCCAAACGACTTCAAATGACAAGAAGCCCACATATAAAATGGCCCATCGGTATTTTAGAAGCTTTTGGCCCAATTGTCAAAGGACACGAACTCGTCCCAGTTTAAATGGCCCAATAAGTTCACATCTTTTGACAAAAGGTCCAACTGGATCCAAATGACGACTGTCCAAAACATAAACAATAAATAAATAATTTCTATTAGTTCTACGACTAAGGTTCTCATGTGGGTTTACAGGAGTGCGGACAAAGGCTCTCGTTGACGAAGGATTGCCCACAACTAAGACTCACCACTCAAGAGTTCAAGCGACCAAGTGAGCGCGCCCTTTTTTATACACTAAGGTACGTGCCAACGAGTTATGGTGCATGACTGACTGTCAAATAGATTTCCCATTGTAGATTCCCCAGAGGGAGGGCGGAGCAAATTCTCTTAAAAACCCAAGCCTCTTAGGCTCTTATCGCTTGGTGACAGGAATAAACAACGAGTCCTCCAAATTAGTCCATCACAGTAAGCTACTAGTACATGATTATCTAGGTGCCTTCACAGCTTTTCCTTGTAGAAAGGTAGTGAATGAAAGAAGACACCAAACCATTACCAAGCTTTAATAATGCCTTTGATTAAACCCTTTCAACCCACAACAGACACGGTTAACTAAAGCACAAATCATAACCACTACAGGACATTATTTCGGGGCCAATTCTCTATCCCCAGTGGAGTCGCCAGACTGTAGGACACAGATGTTGACGATGCTGTTCTAGGCTCACGGTCTAGTTGGGAGTACGGAATAGTCCACGGGGGAACTAAATCGGAGAAATAACATGGAGTCGCCACCCGGTGTGAGCCGGGAAAATGTGTGATTTAGGCCGCACTCACCCCTCGCAAGGGAAGACCTTAAACTGTTGGGTTAGGAATGGTCCCTTACTTATGTCACTTGTAATGATTGATTTATTATGCAATAAAATAACCGAATCTACTCAACAGTATGCTCAAAGGTAACTTAGATCTAGTCTGCATTCATCAAAATAATTCCTATGACTAAGTTCGTATGCTTTGAAGATAAGTCATTATAACGGCAAGCATATAATATCACACAACAAGCATGTTGAATCATCCAACGCAAAGAACAAATAGATAATTACTTCAACATAAACGTAAACTAAATTACTAATGTAAAATTAAAGAACTAAATCATGCATAATAATAAACAACATAATCATGTTTAAAAATAAACGATATATTAAACTAAATCATGTTTTAATAATAAATAACGTACCAACAGCCTAATCATGCTCAATACATGGTTGGATGAAACGAAATACGTGTGTCTCTTAATGGTACGTGGCATTGTATCCAGAGTACAAAACGCATTACCGTCCATTCGGATTCGACTACGGAATTTACGTCCGGGTTTCCTTCCGATATACCACAAAAGAGAACACGCATTCCGTTCATCCGGAATCACATCATGCATCAATCCATAATACTCATATGTAATAAAATATTAAAATAAAAATGAATGATAATAGATAAAGAATGTGCCCTCAGGTCTAACCTCTTTTTTCGTCTCTCGAAAGCACGTTACACGGCCATCGGAAGGGTTGATGCTCCGCTATTTCTCTAGTTTGCTGCGATTTTGGACTGCTTTAGGGTTATTTGTTCACTGTTTGGGGTGTATTTTAGGTGGTTTTTGGGACTATTTTGGGTAGTTTTTTAGGTACAATTTTGGGTAGTTTCGGGGATTGTTTTTTGTTCGACTATGGGGCTGTGTGTGTGCTGAGTAGGGTTCTGCTTTGTTCACGGCTTTTCACTACTTTATTCGGTTGAAGTTGGATGTGTCGGTTGCTATGAGTTATCGTGTGGCTTGAGAGAGGGTCTGGTCGGTTGTGGCTTTGTTTTTTGAGTCAGATTATTTGGTGAGGTGATACTTTAGTAGGCGTGAGGGAGGGCTGTAACGTAAGTGAGGTTGATGGGGTAAGTGGCTTATGTGGTCAAGGGGCTGGTGGCGTTGAAAGGAGCTATATTGGCGTGAAGTAGTGGGGACATGTGGCTAGGCATGAAGAAGTTAGCGTGAAGGCAGATGACGTGTATAGTTTAAGGGCGTGAACGTTGAAGGCAAGCAGATGGCGTGTTGAAGGCTTGGGGACGTGAGGGGTGTGAGGCAGACGTAAGTATGCTTGATGCTTTGAGGGCCTATTGGTTTTGTTGAAGCGGTGAGGCAATATGTGATTGGAGAGGCTGATTGAGTAGAGCATTTGCTTGAAGAAGACAGTGAGTAAGGGGCAGAGGACTGTGTTGCCGACTGGGAATGGGCTTAGAATATTATGGTAGATTTCGTGATAATGAGCCAGCCTGCCTAAGGTTTGGTTAAGGGTCATTTTTTTAGGCAAAGAAGGGGTAATCCTTGCGCGAATAGGGAAAGGATTTGTGAATTAATGAGGATATCTTTTAATTAGGCAAGGGATTTTAATTTATTTGATTTATTCTTTTTTAGTTGGGATATGATTTGGTTCATTTATGCATGTGTTTAATGTGATTTTTGTTATTTAGGGAGGCTATCGGCTTGTGGGCTTGGTCCATTTAGTGGGCTTGGGTGTTTGGTTTGGTGATGTGTAGGCTTGGTGTGTGTCTTGCGAGGGTTTGGGCTAAGGGTGTGTTTTGAAACGGAGGTCCAACAAGCTAACCCGAAGCTAATCGAGCGAATTAAATCCAACAATACGTCAATTCTTGACTATTCCATTCCGACGTCTGTTTCCTGCGGCTTCCACAATTAAAGAGGTAGTGTCTCCATATGAGACTCATCATCGGGACTTACATGTAAAAATGCAGTGCCTACACTTACCCTCTAAATCTGATATATTTTCAGCTTCGCGAGGTCAATAATAGGTTTATTGATGACCTTACCACTGTGAAGAGTAATAACAGATTTGACTTGGTCTATGTGTAGACTACCAGAACTACCATCATGATGGTTTTGATGACTTTTGAGATTTGGCTGTGGTTGTGCAAGAAACTTTCATTTCTCAATAATGATCAATTTAGATGTGATTTTAGAGAAAGTATCTTTCAGATCAACCAATGCTTGCATATTTTGGTTATTGATAGCTTTATGTTTCTTAATGAATTCATGAAAGGTATCCTCAAGGGTTTTCCTAGGTAATGGGACATATGGTGCATAATTCTGGAAGTTATGGAAATTCTGGTATACCTGAGGAGGTTGTTGCGATGGTTGTGTTTGGTTATCATTCTTCCAATTGAAGTTTGGATGGTTTCTCCAACCAGAATTATATGTTTGGGAGTATGGGTTTGGATTTGGTCTCTTGAAGGTGTTTATGGATCTGACTTGGTCATGGAAACATTCTTTCAGGGCTGACATGTTCATTTGAATTACAGATATTACATGTGACTTCTTGAATTGACTTGACATGATCACTCTTCCTCATTTCTAATGCCTCAACTTTTTTTAGCCAGAGATGCATATTTAGCAGAAAGGTCATGGTCTTCCCTAGGTTAAACATAGCTCTACCAGATGATTGTGGTTTTACACACGACTCATAAGTGCCAACTATGTCTCATTATTGTGCATTCTCTGCTATGTGTACTAGGTAACTTAGCGCATCTTCGAGATTTTTGTCATTCAACTCACCATTACACGTCATTTCCACAACTTTTCTACCTTGGGAGTGTTAAACCCTCATAGAAGTAGGAAACCAACCTCCATGTTTCAAACTAGTGATATGGACAAACATTCAATATCTCTTTAAATCTCTCACAATATTGGTAAAATATTTTCCCTGACACTTGTGTGAAAGTTGTGATTCTTCTTTCAAATGAGTTTGTCATGTGAGGGGGAAATTTGTTTTTTAGAAACTGTTCTTGCAAATCATCCCATATTTTAATGGATCCTAACCTAAGATTCTGCAAGCCAAATTTTAGCTTTATCCTTTAAAGAAAAGGGAAAATTTTTTTTATAATCGAATTATTTCATGCTGTAATTTTGGTCCGTGTAAATGTTACATAACTCTTCAAATTCCCTTAAGTGCTGATAAGGATTTTCTGATTTTAGACCGTGGAATGTGGGTAAAAGTTGGATGACACATGGTTTAAAATTGAATTGTGATGCATATACGGGAAAACAATACAAGATGGTGATCTTATCCTAGTGAGATTTATGAATTGTCTGAGTGTCATAGGATGATTAAGATCGCCATGATGAGACTCATTTTCTTTCTAATCAATTGAATTTCCAACTCGGGCATGTGGATTTTCATTTTGGTTCTCAATCATTTGACCGACGATGAAGGTGATGTGGACTTTCTATTTAATCTACCACTAGATGATCGAAACCAATATCTCATACAACCTAAATGCAGACTATATGATAAAATTTAATATGCAAATGCAATACTTACAAAATGAAAAAATAATAAACAAGTGAAAGAAAGGAAAAAAAAGGTTAAAATTAATGACCAAAAAAATACAAATGTAGTGATTAAAAAAATGAGATACTAGAAAATACAAACAAAATAAATACAAAATAAAAAAATAAAAGAAAGAAAAATTAAGGATGTTAAATTAATATTCTATCTACTAAATTATATTCCCTACAACGGCTCCAAAAACTTGACAAGCTCAAAAAGTGATTCTTTACTCCCAAATATAAGAGTGTCAAAGTAATAAAATAACCCATTAAGTCCGGGGTCGATCCACAAGGAATAGATTTAGTAAAATAAAATAATAATTTGAGTGAAAATAAAAAATTGAGTTGTTTGAAGTGATTGAAAATTTTTTAATTGGACTACAACAATAAAATAAAATACTTGGCTTAGAGGATCCACTTTTAATATTTCAAATTTAGAACTCTCACTTTTTATAATATAATAAGTTATCATATTACCCAATTAATTTTTTCAGGAATTAATTATGCCAAAACATATAAAATCATTCATAAAGGCGGTGATAACTTTTGTCTATAACAAGTCGAGTTAGGTACTCAATTATGCCAAATAAATAAAACCAGTCATGCAGGCAGTACAAAATTTGTTAATAATTAATTCAGAATTAATTAAATATTAATCATTAGATTACAATTTATATATTATAATATAAATGAGATTAATCTATATTTTCATATTAAAGTTTCACTCTTTACCCCAACATGACGAAATTAGCTACTCATAATTTGAATAAAAACACATATAATTTTATTATTGAAAGAAAAAGAAATTACAAGAAAGCTTTTATAAAAATAACACACACAAGAGCTAGGGCTCCAAAATTTTCAGAGAAAAACTATGGAAACTGGGCTGAGAAAATGAGGTGTTGAGTATCTCTATTTATAGAGGTGATTGCACCTCTTGATGTATTTGCAATTGCAATTGATTCCACTAACATACATGTATGTTTGGTGGAGGATGTTGACAATCCACCGAAAGGTGGATTGCAATCATTTTTTAATTTTGTTTTGTTTTGTTTTTTGTTTTTTGTTTTTGTTTTTGTTTTTCTTTGCTTTAAAAATTACATATAACACATTTTGGATTTTTCATCAATTTCAGCCTTAAAAACTTTAGAACTAGAAAATCATGTCAACAATAAAGTTGTAGATATTTCAGTATTTTTTCATATGGAACTAGAATCGCCTTAATCCGATATCCGAGTCAAAATTTATGACCAAAATACGAAAATTACGCATAGTTAGAATTTCTGAATTTGTACACTGTTGGAATGCCCTTTCAAGTTTTTGGCCTCCAAAATCCAAATGTCATGTCCATTTTTCCAGTTATGCATCCAAAGTATTATTTTCACCTACACAAAATAAAAATCACAATAATATATAAATTTAATTATTATTTCCAAATGTGCTAAATTAAGGGGATTAATGAAACTATAAATGTAAAATAATTATTTATTCTTTTATAAATATGCCATTTTTTTGTTCATCAGTTATAGCTGTGTTCGAACGAACATCGTTATGTCGGTATATGTTGATCGGTATTCTGGATCCAGAGACGGTATGCCCGGTCCAAGTGGAAAAAATACAAGAATTTGAAGGTGAAAAATATTATGCATTTGACCCTAATGCATCTAAAGAAATGTGCATATGTCATATGAACTAAGAGACTTAAGTTAACAACTTAATTTACAAAGAGAGCCCTAATCTAAGACTACATAAGATATTCTTCAAAGCTTGAGTCTTCACATTCATTACTCTTCACCACCAATGTTCTGTTGGGCGGATGTGGGACCCCTAGGGTCGTATCTGTGCCCCGTGGAGCAGACGTGGGTCTAACCCATGAATATCAAAATAGTTGTATTTTTAAATTATTTTATGGAATATTATATTCCATTTCGGGTCCATAAAAAATTAGGGGTTAATCGGAGTCCGGAAACTCCGAAATGGATAAAATGAAGTTTCAGCGCTCATTGGCAGTATCTATCGGCACGCTCGGGCTTGGGAGTTGCAATGCCCACTCTGTGGATGCTTAGCATCGTGACGTGAAAGGGTGAGAGTCATGATGCTCCAAGCTCTAAGAGCTCAGAGTAGTGACATCGGAGATCAATGTCGCGATGCTGCCCTGTGTAAAATATTGGCAAAGAGTATTTTTGTCTTTAATTTAATTATAAACACTTCTAATTTTCTCCAAATACTTTAATACACCTAAAAGTCCAATTTTAACATCATTCAACATTAACACATGTTATACAACAAACATATATGTATCTAAATACATATATGCATTTCTTTGAATCAAAACATAAATAAAAATAGAATCCCACAATAAAGTGACTCATGAATAATTCTAGGTTACTTAAAGGTGGTCAAATGATTCTATAATGGTAGCCATAAATAACTCCAAGTTATCATATGGAGTTCTAAAAAAAACTCTAATTTTATGTTATATATCCAACATGAATATTTTGGACCATTTATAAGCATATTGTGTTTATACTTCCAAAGCATCCGTATACAATTAATTAACCTAATTTCAACATCAAGATATGTTATTATGTATCCAATACATAATTCATCATGATAAGTCTCACTAATGATAGCTCACTAATGAAAACATAGCTTTGGAAAAGATCAAACTTACCTAGCAAGCTTGATTCCCAGATCCAATCTTCTTCTCCTTGTTTAAATGTTGTGGAGAACTTCCAAAGCTAGCAAGCTTGGTTCCAAGATCCAATCTTCTTCTTCTTATTGTAGAGAATTCTCAAAGCTAGCAAGCTTGGTTCCAAGACCCAATTTTCTTCTCATTGTTGAAATGTTGTAGAGAACTCCCAAAGCTTCTCTAAACACTTCTTTTACTTAGGCTAATATCTCTAATTCTTGCTTTTTTTAGCTTTCTCAAGCTTGATTAAAAACTTGCTTAAGCTTGCCTTTTATAAAAAAAACTTATGTAATTTTTAATTAATAAAAGTTCTAATAAAATTTTATATGGGCTAATCCAATTTGTCCAAATATGTATAATTAGGTTTGACAAATCACCTTTGTCTACCACTTTGATTTAATCTAATTAAATCAAGACAAAGATGAGGAAATGGATTAAATCAATATTTACCACTTTGATTTAATCCAATTAAATCAAGTCAAAAAAAACCCATAATTACATATTTGCATTTATCAAAATATCCTCAAATGGTAGAGATATATATGATTTATAATTAACCTCATGTGTAATTATTGAATTAATCCAATTAGGTCAAAGTAAATAATCAATGTTATCCAATAACACTTGATTATCTTAGTTGATAATTATAATATCGAATATTATCTTTTATCAAAATTAATCGGCTACCCAAGTGCTCAATGAGTACACATCATATTGGGACTCTCTAAGTTCAGACACATTCGTCAAATAAGACTAACTAATATGTACACAATTCGACCACCTACGAATTCACGAAGTACACGAACGACCTTTCTGAACTATACAAGTTGAGGTCATCACATATGTTTATCAATCCATCAGTTGTAGACTATCCAAGTTGTGCTTAGGAAACGTAGAATACGCCGTCAAGTTTCCAAGGCGCACATCTCATGTCGACATGCCCACGATTCTTTACAACTGATGCAATCCACCCTAGGTGATCAGCTTTGGCCAAAGCCTTAAGAATCATGACTTACTTACATGGATACCTAAACCCCTTATGGTACACATATGGGCTGACGGATCCTATCTTGATTCGCACTTTATTAAAGAGGTCCACACCCAATGAACATCTAGAGACTAGACCATGGAATATTTCTGACATACATGACATTAAAGTGTGGATGATGTCACATAAAATCAATGCTATTCTATAGTCAAAGAATCACATATGCCACTCGACCCGAGGAGATTCCTATTGACGCTGGTGTGTATTTCCAACTATTAGGAATCACTTGTTAGTAATTCAGTATTCGGTCCAACCAATACCTACACATCTATACGAGCTTCCAAATCTCATGGTACATCGAGTTAAACCATTGGAACTCCAATTCCAATATACGATATGTGGTAGTCTTCTAGATATAGGAATCGACTGTATACCAAAACCATGACTAGAAATATATATACTTTAAGAATAGTTATAATAATAATACTTATCTTAATGTCGGACCACTTAGTATCCAGTATTACAACATGATTATTCTAAGGTTGATGTCATTTTTAGCATATTTATACACCAATCTAATTTGCATAATGACAATACCATTAATAGAGTATGAAATGAAAAAAATAGTTATTTTATTAATAAATAATAAATAATACAAACATTATTCGGATTGGCGCTCTAAGTACCAACTTCAAAAAACTCCCACTTGCTTAGTGCCAATTTGGATTGTACCGCAATCCCATCTCATCCACATGTTTATCGAATAACTTAGGAGATAAGACCTTAATAAGCAGGTCTGCTATATTGTCTAGTCCATGAACCTTTAAGACCAATATGTCTTTTCATTCAATAATAACTCTAATTACGTGGTATTTCCTTTACATGTACTTAGACTTGGAATGCGCCCTCGAGCCTGCGTAATGGCTATGCTATTATCACAATACAGTGGGATCAAATCCATAATACTATGCACAATGCCAAGTTCTCTGATAAAATTTCTAATTCATACAGCTTCTTTAGTAGCTTCTGAAGCCGTTATAAATTTTGCTTCAATGGTGGAATCAACTGTTGAGCCTTGTTTTGAACATCGCCAACTACCCGCACTACCGTTAAGGGATAATATGTATCCTGATGTAGATTTTCTATCATCTGGAACTCCCTAGAAGTCAGAGTCTGTATAACCTTTAATTTGTAGCTCATCTTCTCCATATATCAGAAACTTATTCTTAATACTCTTAAGATATTTCAGAATATGTTTCACACGGTTGTCCAATGATCATTACCCGGATTAGATTTAATATCGGCTAGTCAAACTGATGTTAGGTCTCGTACATAGCATAACATACATAATACTTCCAATACAAAAAGCATATGGCAAGTTAGATATCATAGTTCTCTCTTCCTCAGTCTGAGGAGCCATTTTCTTCGAATTATGTATGTCGTATCGGAAAGGTACATTTGCTGCCTTATAGTTGGTAAAATCGTACCTTTCTAACATCTTATATATGTACGTGGATTGCGAGAACCCTATAAGCTTCCTAACTTTATCCCGATTGAGTCTTATACCTAGTATATATGAAGCTTCACCCATATCTTTCATGGAGAAGTTCTTGTAAAGGTAGGCTTTTATTTCATTTCCAATGATAAGGATGTCATCTGCATATAAGACTAGGAAAACTATCATCCTCCCACTCACTTTCTTATAAACATACAGTTCTTCCTCATTCTTAATGAATCTAGATAATCTAATTATCCTATCAAAATGAAGATTCCAACTTGAGATGCCTGTTTAAATCCATAAATAGACTTATGAAGCTTACAAAACAAGTTTGAAGTCTCAGTGCCTCTGGTTGTTCTATATAGATATACTCCTCAAGGAATCCATTTAGAAAAGTGGTTTTCACATCCATTTTTCATATCTCATAGTCATGATATGCATCAATGGCTAAAAGAATCCTAATAGATTTTAGCATGGTTACTGGTGAAAATTTTTCCTCATATTCAATCCCAGGATGTTGAGTTTAACCTTTCACTACCAATCGAGCATTAAAGGTTTCCACATTCTGTCGGGCTCTCGCTTCCTTTTGTAAACCCATGTACAACCTATATGTTTAACTATTTCAGGAAGTTCAACTAAGTCCCAGACTTGATTGTCATGCATAGAATCCATCTCGGATTTCATGGCTTCTTGTAATTTTCTCGAATTGATATCCAATATCAATTCTTTATATGTATTCGGATCTGTTTTTCTACAAGATGAGAACATCAAGGCTCACATCAAATGTTAAAAATAATCTCTTAAGAGGCTTTGATATTCTATTCGACTTACATAGAACCTGTGTTGTAGATCCTTCACCTAGTTGGATCTCTGGTTCCATCTCAGGTTCCTTACCGTTGAGTTTAAATTCATCAAGTTCAATCTTTCTACAATTCTCAGTTTCTCTCAAAAATTCCTTATCAAGAAAAGTTAAAAAGCGAACAACAAATACATTTCGTTGCTCAGAATCATAAAATTGATATCCCAAAGAATTTTCAGGATATCCAACGAACCTATATTTGTACCACATGGGTACTAGTTTATCCCGTTGCGTAACTCTAACATATGAAGGACAACCCCAAATCTTTAAGTATCTAAGACTTGGATTTCTACCAAACCAAATATGATATGGGTCGTAGAAACAGCTTTCGATGAAACCTTATTAAGTATGTGGGTTGCAGTAAGTAAACCGGAACCCTAAAGGTAATATGGAAGATCTGTATAGTTCATCATGGTTCGTACCATATCCAATAAAGTATGATTTCTATGCTCAGACACACCATTATGTTGAGATATTCTTGGTGGGCTATATTAGGCTAGAATTCCATTCTCCCTTAAATAACTTATGAATTCTTCAATCATGTATTTACTGCCTCGATATGATCTAAGTTATTTAATGAATTTACTGGTTTGTTTTTCTACTTCATTTAAGAATATTTTGAACTCGTCAAATATTTTCGATTTATGTCTCATTAAATAGACATATCCATATCTAAACTTATCATCTGTGAAAGTCACGATGTATATTGAACCATTATGAGCAGCATGATTTAATAGACCACAAACATCGCTATGTGTTAGCTCTAATAAATCTCAAGCACGATATTTAACACCATGAAATGAGGCATTTGTCATCTTTCTTTGGATACATGACTCACAAATTGGATAAGGATCTAAGGTAAGATTTTCAATCAAACCATCATTTACCAATTTGGATAGACGTCTAACACCTATGTGGCCCAATCTCATATGCCATAATTCAGTATTATTTAATGTAGATTTCCTACTTTATTTTTCTCTACATTAAAGACATCTCTATATGTTTCCAAAACATAGTGACCGTTAGATAAAGAACGTTCATATTTCAATAAAATTCTTTAAGTATGTAGGCAGCAGTTTGTAAAGCGTAACCCCAAAGGTAATAAGGAAGATCTGTATAGCTCATCACGAATAACACCATATCCAATAAATTAAAATTTCTTCATTCAGACACTCAATTGTGTTGATGTGTTCCTGATAGGCTATATTGGGAGAGAATTCCATTCTCCCTTAAATAATTTCTGATTTCTTCACTCATGTATTCACAACCTCGATCTGATCTAAGGCATTTGATGAATTTATTGGTTTGTTTTTCTACATTATTTCGGAATATTTTGAACTTGCTAGACTTATGTTTCATCAGATAGACATATCCATATCCATATCTAGACTTGTCATCTGTGAAAGTCACAAAGTATATGAAACCATCATAAGCGGTATGATTTAATGGACCACACATATCGCTGTGTATTAGCTCTAGTAAATCTCCAACATGGTGTCCAACACCTTGAAATGAGACATTTGTCATCTTTCCTTGGATACATGACTCACAAATTAGATCAGGATCTAAGGTAAGATTTTCAATCAAACCATCATTTACCAATTTGGATAGATGTCTAACACATATGTTGCCCAATTTCATATGCCATAATTCAGTATTATTTAATTCAGACTTCCTACATGTATTTTTCTCTATATTAAAGACATCTCTATATGTTTTCAAAACATAGTAACCGTTTGATAAAGAACATTCACATTTCAATAAAATTCTTTTTATCATACAAACATAAAGTTTCATCCTTAATATTTATTTTATATCCATCTTTATCTAATATTGACAGTGATATTATATGTTTGATAATTGAGGGAACATAATAACAGTCATGCAAATCTAATTTACATCTATTTGGGAGATCTAGAACAATTGTTCCTATGGCCTTGACATCCAATGTTTCGCCATTTCCAACTCTAAGCTGGATCTTCCCTTTATTTAGCCTTCTTTTAACCCTCATTTCCTGCAGGGTATTGAAATATGAGTATGACTGCCAGTGTCTAACACTCATCCACTATTTGCATCTAAGGCTAATGAGATATCAATAATTGGAAAAATACAAAGCATACATGAGGGTCCTGCTTTTCCTATTAGTTCAGGACAATGATTCTTCCAATGTTCAGACTTCTTACATTGTAGACATTGATCATTAGCTACTTTCGGTTTTGCGCCTTTGCGCTTCTTGGAGTTTTTCTTTGATATAGTCTTCTTCCTCATCTTGATTTTCTTTGACTTTCCAGAAGTCTTTGAAGAGCCAACTCCTCCATGGATATATAATCTGGGGTTGCCTTTCTTCAAATCTTACTCTGTCATGCATAGTATGTTATGAAGTTCCTCGTATATGGCTTGCATCGAAATCATATGAAACTTTTAACACAAAGCCAACATAAGAACAGACACAGAAGCCAAAATCAAATTACGGTCCAGCTGTTCATTAAACACAATACCCTGTCATTCCAGATATCAAATTTGGTCGATCATGTTCAAAACATGAGTGTTGACAGCTTCTCCCTCTTTGAGTTCAGCACGAAATAATTCCTTAGACCTTCGATAAAGTTCCATCTCTCGATTTGCCTCGAAAAACTCCTTAAGTGTTCACATGATCCTCCAAGCATTTGGTACTTCAATTTACTGTCTCAACAAATCAGGAACCTTCGATCCCAAGATGTAGGATTTCACCTTCAAGTTATCATCCTTCCATCTATCAAAAGTTTCTCGCTTTTTTGGCGTGGAGTCAGGATCGACATCAACAAGCAGTAGATTGATCGTGACATAAGTCAAATTTTCATACTCCATGACAAGGCGTATGTTTATTTCCTTTTCGATAAAGTTCTTAGCTCATTTAAGCTTATAGGAATCCAAAAGTTTCATCAATGGATCAGTGGTAGCCATCTACAAGATAAAATTTTTGAGTAGTAGCAGAACAATTTTTATTTCAAAAGTGATAACACTAATTGATTATGGAATTTTAAATATATTAGTGCCCTCCCACTGCTTTACATAATTTCGTAATCTCTCTTAACGGAAAAAATTGAAATTTGACTATTAAAATTTCATAGAGGGAAATGGATCCCATGACATTTACTCCAGCCTTACACTAATGACCATATTGGCCTTTGAAAAATCATTAGGTAGACCTTCAAGGTCAATCACATCATGTGACTCCTAGTTTAGTCTTGAACCGTTTCTTATCCTCACACTAATGATGATATTGGATTAAGACGTGTCCTAGGTGTATACTTTTCAAAGTGCACTAATGAGTTTCGTATGTATACCCTCACACTAATGATGATATTGGGCGACTACGTTAACTCATCATGCTAAATCTAATATTTTACTGGAGCGTCCTAAGTTCCGAGCACTTATACCCTCACACTAATGATGATATTGGATATAAGTAGTAAGAACTCATTCATCTCTATATTGACAAGATGGACCATCCAATAATGCTCCAACAATATTAATACTATTACTTAATTAAAGTAATTACCTAATCACATGAGATTTATGACAATCAAGTCATTAACTTAATTAGGTCAAAGTTTTGATTTAAAGCATGCAATACATATCCAATATATCTTATGCATAAATAAATTAAAATTAATACGGCATAGATTCAAAAACATGTGTTCTGTGGTTAAGCCTTTACTACTGATACCATTCTGTTGGGGCAGTTGTGGAACCCCTAAGGTCGGATCGGTGCCCCGGCAGCGAAAATAGGTCTAACCCATGGATATCAAGTATGGATGTGATTTTAAATCATTTAATGACATACTATATTCCATTACAAGTGTATAGGAAAAAACCGAGACTGGATCGGAGACCAGGAAACTCAAAAATGAAGCAAAAACAATTTCCACGCGCACTGCGCTCTACAGTGCAGTGCATGTATAGTGCTCGTAGACACTGCGCTGAACACTTTGTTTTGTTTTCATTTTCAAATGCTTCATCTCACTTTCCAATGAGCTGAAGCAATTAGGGTATTTTATCCTAATTGCTTCCGCTCTTCCCTAAACACTTCAAAAACACACAAAATTAATTTTTAATTTCAAAATCAACATCAACACATGTTAGAGAATAAAAATCAAAATTTCAAAATATCAAATATTTTTACAAAAATAAAAATTTATTCTAAATATGCATTTACGTAAATTTTGAATCGAATACACAAACTATTTTAGAATTCCAATTAGAAATGTCTCATAAACAATTCTAGTTCACCTAAAGGTGGTCAAGTGAATCTAGAATGATAGTCATAGCTCTAAGCTTTAATCTAGAGTTCCAAACTCTTATTAATTGTTCTATGTCCAACATGAACATCTTTGACCTAAATTATAAGCATGTTGTATTTATACTTCTAAAGTATCCTAACACAATTAATTAGCCTTATTCAACATTAAGCTATGTGATCATGCATCTAATACAAAAATAAACATAGCTTAGGAGAAGATCAAACTTTACCTAGTAAGCTTGATGCAAGATCCAATCTACCTCTCATTTGTTGAAATTATTGGAGAACCTCCAAGGTGTGCAAGCTTGACTTCAAGATTCAATTTTGTTTCCAATGCTTCTAAGCTTCACTTCAAGATCCAATCTTGATTTCTCATAGATGAAATATTATAGAGACCTCACAAGCTTATCTAAACACTTCTCTAACTTAGGTTAATCTCTCTAAGAATTTGCTTATGCTTATTAATTTTCTTGTAATTAATGCCAGGGCTTTATAAGGAATTATCAGGGTTAGCGCAGCGGAACGCAGAAAAATAATTTTCGGATTTCAAATTTTTTTCTTGTATCAATTAATTAAAATCTGAAATTTTAACCCAAGAAATCATATTTCTTATAATTACCAAATTACCCCAAATTTTTGCAAATTAATTTGTTGATCATTAAAATGTCAAATACATATTTAATTGATTCCAAATCAATACCAAAATAATTTATATAATTTGCAACATAAAACACAAAATTTTCTAGAATTCCGAAACTGTCCAGATTTTTTATGAATTACGAAAACAACCCAGATATCTTTATTAATTATAATTTGGCCCAATTTGTTCAAAACACATCAAGATCAAATCCAATCAATCCCAATTTGACATACATCAAGTATACATCAAATTATATCATATATATGAAAAGCTCCAAAATTTGAATGGGTTAAGAACCCTAACTCAAATTGGACAATTTACATTAAATTGACAAAATTCAATACTTTAATCATCCAATTACCACATCAATCAAGTCTCACCATCATGAAATTAATCAAGAAAAATTCTAAGTTAATTATGAATGGCTAATTAACTCTAGAATGACAACTTTAACTTTCTAATTAATTTATTAAGCTTAATTACAATAATAACAAAATAAATTAATCATACATTCATAACATCCTCAAACAAGCTTCCAACAAATTTAATTACAAACTTAAGAGTAGAGAGATCAATCTTAGCAACACAATTGAAGATAAGATTAAAAGAAACAATTTCTATCTTGAAGAAAAATGAGAAATACTTACAAATTTCTAAAACTTAAGCTTTTTCTCTTTTGGTTTTCCTCCAAAATGCTATCAACTCACTTTGTTATTTTTGTTAAACTTGTGTAATTGTGAAAAACTGAAACAAATTAATTTTGATATTCAATTCTCACAATTGCCGATTTTTGCTTAGAAAAATAAATAATTATTATTTATTTTTTTGTTGAAAAACCATTAGTCCACAGATAAGCTTTAATAAAGCAACACTTTATCTTTAATAAAGTTATCAAAAATGTGTTCCAATTATAACATGCCATTTCTAAAGAAATCATTACTTAAAGATATTTATTTTATTAATTAATTTAATTATTCAATAATTAAATAAATATAAATATCTTAAATATATGTATTATATTTACATTAACTATCTCAAATACATATAATGATATATGTTTAAATATCACAAATTGATATTTAATTAATGTGGATTTAATAATATCAAATATTAAATACAAATACACATTAATTCGGAAATGACTGTTAGGTCCCGATTGCATGTATTTTTTGCTTAACCATTAAACGAGTTATAAATTATCAATATTATTCATAACAGTTGCCGTAGTGCTCTACGAGTATATTTCATTAGTGAGACTCTCTAGATTCAGGCATATTCGTCACGAAATCAAATTTCGTGTCCATAATTCACCCACCCATAAATTATGATGAACACAGATAAACTCATTGAATCATACAAGTCGATGTCACTGCATATGTATAATCTCTCCGTCACAGGTATCTGGATTAATCCAGATATATAGATACAAACGTCAAATCTTTATAGATGTAATCACACCGACGTTTCTATTAGCAATGACGCAAATAACATTTAGAACTGATTTCTATAGTTTACCACGGGCCCATGGATTTAACAGATTGCTAATTCCAAATTGAATACTTATGCTCTGTACACAGAGCTGACGGATCCTATCTTAATACACACATGATATCCTGAGTATCAGTCCATACCTAACGAATAGGCGAAGGTCTGATCTCAATAGATCGGTGAAGTGACTGTCATCTAAGTGTGGAGGATAACTCAAATATCCACAGTGGTATCTCAAGTCAGAGAATCACTATGCTCACTCAACCCGAGAAGATTCTTATTGATTTTGGTGTACCATCCATTAAGAATATTCGGTGAGTCATTCAGTGTTTATCCGCTATAAACACCTACATGTCTATACGAGTCTCTAAGACTCATGGTTCACTGAGAAACCATCAGAATCCAAGATTCCAATATACGACGTGTACCAGTCTCAACGGATTTACTTTACTGACCAAGTAGTGTAAACCTTGACCGAGAATATTCTAAGAATGACAACGTCATGATACAACTCAATGTCAATTGACGCTTTTGCAACAGTATCATAACTAATCATTCTAAGATCGGTTACGTCTTTACCATATTAAAGAAGAAGTTATATAAAAGAAATTGTTCATTTTATTTATAATAAATTGTTACATTAGTATTTACAAGAAAATACATAATAAAATTGGCGCTCAAAGCACCAACCCTAACAATTAAAACCTTCATAAAACTTGTTATTTACAGTAAAACTTAGGTAATTTTTAATTAATAAAAGTTATAATCAACTTTGAAGTGGGCTTAATCTAATTTTTCCAAATATATATAATTAGGTGTGACTAATCTCCATTGACTCCCACTTTAATTTAATCCATTTAAATCAAGCCAAAGATTAGGAAATGAATTAGTTAAATGTTTGCCACATTGATTTAATCCAATTAAATCAAGCCAAAACCACATATTATTACATAATTACAATTACCATAATATCCTTAAACGGTAGAGTTAATAATGATTTTCAAAATCAAGTCCTTATGTAATTATTGAATTAATCCAATTAATTCAATTAGGTCAAAGTAAATCAATATTATCCAATAACACTTGATTATCTTAGTTGATAATTATAATATCGAATATTATCTTTTATAAAAAATAATCGGCTACCCTATTGCTCAACGAGTACAATTCATATTGGGACTCTGTAAGTTTAGAAACGTTCATCATATAAGCCTAGCTAATATGTACGTAATTCAGTCACTTCCGAATTCACGAAGAACATGAACGATCTTTCTGAACTATACAAGTTGAGGTCATCATATTTGTCTAATAATCCCTCATTCGTAGGCTATCCGAGTTGTGTTTAGGAAACATAGAATATACCGTCAAGTTTCCAAGGCGCACATCTCATGTCGACATGTCCAAGATTCTTTACAACTGATGCGATCCACCCTCAGTGATCGGTTTTGGCCAAAGTATTTAAGAATCGGGACTTTACTTATATGGATACCTAAACCCCTTATAGTACACATATAGGCTGACAGATTCTATCTTGCTTCACACTTAATTATTGAGTGCATCGGTCTACACTCAACGAACATCTATAGGCCAGACCATAAAAGGTTTTTGATATACATGGCATCAAAGTATGGAGGATCTCATAAAAAATCAATGTTATCTTATAGTTAAAGGATTACAGATGCTACTCGAATCAAGGAGATTCCTATTGATGGTAGTGTGCACTTCCAACTATTAGGAATCGCCTATGAGTCATTCAGTATTCGCTTCAATGAAAACCTACATGTCTATACAAGTTTCCAAAACTCATGGTACATCGGGTTAAACCATTGGAACTCTAATTCCAATATATGACATGCGCTAGTCTTCAAGGTTATAGGAATGCGACCATTATTCCAAAACCAACGACTATGAATATTTACTTTAAGAATAGTTTACACCTAGTGTCAAGACTATTCTAAGGTTGATGTCATTCTTAGAATATCTATACATCAATCTAATACGCATAATGACAATACCATTATAAGGTATGAATTGAAACATATAGTTATTTTATTAATAAATAATAAAATATACAAATCAGATTGGCACTCCAAACACCAACTCCATCACATGCTATTGGGGCAGATGTGGAACCTCTGGGGTCGGATCGGAGCCCAGCGCATCGAAAGTGGGTCTAACCCAAGGATATCAGATATAGGTATATTATAAAATATTTAATGAAAACTACATTTCGATATGAGTCCTTAGGGAAAAAGGGACCAAATTGAAGTTCGGAACTCCGAAATGAAGAAAATGAAGTTTCGGTTTGTATCAGCTCTGTGCGTTGCGACACGGAAACTTGGGTGTCGAGACACTCCAAAGTGCGAGAGTAATTGTAAGAGCTGAGTGTCTCGGCATCACGACATAAAAGGTTTTATGTCGTTATGCTCCTAGGTCTGATGCTTGGTGTTGTGACGCTAAGAGGCTAGAGTCGCTGATCGATGAAATCAATCACATTACACAAGTGCACGTATCGGTCGAGGACTTAATACCTTAGTTATTAATTTATGACGTTAAATATTTTACGAGTATCTAATAGATTGATTATTGATTGGATGGTGATTTTTGTACTAAAATAAGTAAATAAAACAGTGCGAATGTAACTCAAAGGAAAATTCCATATTATAAAACTATCTAGGGTTGTGAATCCTTCCAATATCTTTTAAAGATGAAATGGTTATCTCACGTTTGTACTATATATTAGTTTATTAGTCTAGAACATGAATTTATGCAAAAGCCTCTTCCAATGGTCAGATGCAAACACCCAGTATAACCCAATTAATCATATTCCTATGTCAACCAAGTTACCTGAATTCATTAAGATTAAGTTTCAACTATGGCTACCCCCGCCCGACAGGTATATTCCTATCCTGTAAGGAAATCTACCTAAGAGTCTCTTGCTCCAAGGTGAGATCGTGAGCTATTGATTCTAAGGCTAACTTAAAATCCATTTTCCAAGTTCATTTTAAGTTTACCAAATCAATCTTATTAATGGCCAGTTAACAAGAAGCATTAAGTTTAAGGCTCAATAAATAAACTTTTATATTACCCAAGACGTAAAATTACCATTTATAAACCGATGATATTGGAATTCATCGCAATCTTATTAATGGCCAGTTAACAAGAAGCATTAAGTTTAAGGCTCAATAAATAAATTTTTATATTACCCAAGACGTAAAATTACCACTTATAAACCGATGATATTGGAATTCATCACAACCCTAGATATGGTATTTAGTTACCACATATATCTAAGACTAGTAAAGACATAAATAAAGTAAATGACTTAAAGTAAAAATGGAAATTAAAAAGATAAAATAAATAATAAGGAAAAGGTTCGGGGTAAAAGGATCCACTTTTATTTCTTCTATTTTAGATATCTCCCTTATTATAATATATAAACATTTCATGATAATTACCAACTGACCATATAGACGATATCCTGATTAAGTCAGATTTATGATTAATTCCAACCGACCATAAAGGCGGTATCTAATTTAGTCAGGTTAAAATCAATTTTAATTAAGTTCAACCGATAATAAATGAGGTATCCCATTAAGTCAGGTTTTAAATAGTTTATATATTA
Organism: Zanthoxylum bungeanum; assembly: GCA_019454045.1. NCBI lineage: Eukaryota > Viridiplantae > Streptophyta > Magnoliopsida > Sapindales > Rutaceae > Zanthoxylum > Zanthoxylum bungeanum. Next base: position 116,456 of record SKCR01044124.1, read on the forward strand.
TAATTAAGGGAGACTAATCTAAATATTAGTAATAAAAGCTTAACGTTTCACCCCAGCAGAGGGGACTTACCTCCTCATACTGAAAAAGTAAAATAAAGACTGAAAAGTAAAACAAAGAAAGAACTATTGCTTAAATAAAAAATTAAATACAGAAAGCTGTAAATAAACCATCAAGATATAATCTTCTTAGTATTCTTATGGAAATTCCCAGAAGAATGTATGAAATTTACAAATGAAATGGCTTGGTATTTATAGGTAAAATTTTACCTTCACCAATTTCTCCACAAATTTCTCTACCAAATATGGCACGAAATACTCCACCAAACATGCAAGTATGTTTGGTGGAAGTTTGAAAATTTTCATTTTTTTTTTATTTTATTTTATTTTATTTTTTGTTTTAACAATGACTTTAATAATTACACATAACACACTTTCGGATGTTTTATCAATTTTGGTCATGAAAACTTCAAAATTCAAAATTATTATGAGAGTTAAAATTGTAGATCTTTGGGTCTTCTTTAATTTAGAAGTTGAATCACCTCAATCCGATATCGGAGTAGAATTTTATGGCCAAAATACAAAAATTACGTAAAGTTGAAATTTCTGAAATTGTACTTCGTTAGAACGCCATTTCAATTTTCCAACCTCCAAAATCCAAATATCAAGTCGAGTTTTTACCATATTTATTCCATATTTCGTCCTGATTGATTCCTTTGAGTCACGATTTTATTTTATCTACAAAATAAACTAAAACACATCAAAACGTTCATAAAACTCGAGAAATTATACAAAATATTAAGTAAAATGGGCGGTAAATATTGATATATTTTTCGCTCATCATACCCCCAAACCTAACATTTTGCTAGTCCTCGAGTAAAACAACAAAATAAAATGCAACAAACGATTAAAATTAAACTAAGCCACTTTCGTAGGGATCACGGTTGCATTTAGCGTATGCAACAAGCCTTTAAACCCCTAGGTGTCCCTTGTTGATGAGTTATAGTTTCATGAGGGCTTAAGGTGACGATACCCATAAACGTTAATCAAATGCACCCAAAAGCAAAAAAGATAAAAAGATAAACAAGTTAGTGACTAAACAAGTGAAATTTCTTATTCAAGTTAATAGTTGTTTTCTTTCTTTCTAAATTATCAAATAAGTAAATTCTCCAATTATATTTACCATTATACACAACCAACAAGGTATTAATCAGCTCATTGTGCCCAAAATATTCATAAGTGTAGTTAAAAAGAGAGTAACAATGTTGTTCTAAAGTTATATCAGAATTCACACTTTTTTAGCAATGGAACTTTTTTTCTTAATTTTTTTTTTATTTACAATATCTTCAATCCATGTAGCGAGCTTTGGGCCAGTGACTCCCAAACCAGTTGGCTTTAGGGCACTGGATGTTAAGACACCCTTACAGACTTAATTACTCAGATTTCAGATATTATTATTTTTTATATATAACATCTTTAATCTATGTAGCGAGCTTTGGGCCAGTGACTCCCAAACCAGTTGGTTTTAAGGCACTAGGTGTTAAAACACCCAGACAGACTTAATTACTCGGATCTTAGATTTTTTTTTATTCCATCGCTTTTTTAGATGTTTCATCCAATTAAACTATAGCACTGAATATTACAAACTTTTCACTTATAGCTCATATCCGTATGTTATTATGTATATTGATAATACTTGTCAACTGAATATATAAAGATCCAATTTAGTCAGTATTATGGAGAATTCAAAAATTAAATAATTCAAAAGGAAATAAACAAATATTAACTTGTTACTAAATAAGTTGAGATACGTCCAGTAGTGGAAAATCCTTACACATCTATCTCACACCAATTTCATCTGATTAATCAAGTTAAAAAACACAAAAAACAATATATATATATATATATAATTTTTATTTTTATTTTTGAATTTTATGAAAAATTTTATTAAAAACCAAGCAAAAATAACACAACAAAAAAATATAAATAAAAATAAGATACTAATCAACTATTCCCCTCCCCCAAACCTAATTGAGACATTGTCCCCAATGTCTAAAAAAGTAGAAGAAGAGTTTAGAAGGTAGTACCTAGTTAGCTGAAATTCTACATCTAAAAAGAAAATTAAATGTTAAGATCCAGATTTTTTTCGACTCTTCTTATCATGATCATTATCGGACCAAATTATCTTGGAAAGGATATGGTCAATTTATGGTTCAAAAGCTTAAGAGTTGGTCAATTAAATCATGGGTAGTTCTGGCAGTGAAGATAATATCTTTTACAGGTTTTAACACAAACCTATTTCTCCAAGCATCATCAAGAAACACACAAAGAAAATCATAAAATCTATCAGCATTAAACAGTCTAATTGGTTTCTAGTGTATGTTCAAGTTCGCCTAAGATAGTACTGTAAATATTTCCTCCATTGTGCCCAAGCCGCCTGGAAAAGCAATAAACACATCAACAAGTTAATCATTTCAACCAGTCGTTCAGACATACCTGGCATGATAAGTTCCTCTCCGTTTGATGGTCCTATAAGATTCGCCTCTGCCACTATTGACCTCCTCCTGTCGAACACAACGTCTTAATAATTGGTCAGCACATCGTTTGAATAGTTACGGTTCATCCCAGACATAGTGCTTGACTTTTTTGAAGAGCTTCTTTCATTGCTGATGAGTCCATTCCAACTGCCATTTTTCCGATACTATATAGTTTACACAGTCAGTATACCAAGAGACATCGTGCTATTTCATAGCAAAAAACCTTCATCTGGAAATGTTTCTTTAATTACCAGTTCATTGCCAATTATTTCTCTATTCTCGCGTCTTGATAAGTGATCTGCTATTTGGTTTTCTGTCCCTTTCCTGTCTCGGATCTCCAAGTCAAATTCTTGCAACAGAAGTACCTAACAGATCAATTTGGGTTTGCTAAATGATCTGTGTAGACCACCACTTTGGGACCAACAAATAGGAGCGGAATTTATCGAGTAACTCATTTTCAGTGGTTGTATAGTTGAGTTGACCTTCATTTAGAGTTCTGCTAGAGTAGTAAATGGTATGGAAAATTTTTGCTTTGCGTTGTCCTAAAAACTACAGCTATAGTAAACATCACTAGCATCATACATCACCTCAAATGGAAGGGTCCAATCTGGTGCTTACTATGATGGGGGCAGAGACCAACTTCTGTTTTAGGATCTCAAAAGCTTCGTGGTATTTTTTGGTGAAGTTGAAAGATACATCTTTCACTAGCAGATTGCATAGAGGTTTAGCAATCTTGGAAAAGTCTTTGATAAATCTCTTGTAAAATCCTACATGTCCAGGAAAATTTCGAATCCCTTTGACTGATGATGGAGCAGGTAGTTTTTCATTTATCTCGATCTTTACTTTGTGAGATCTGATGTCCTAGTACAATGCCTTCATGCACCATGAAGTGTCATTTCACCCAGTTGAGTACCGGTTTGGTATCTTCTCACCTTTGTAAAACCATTTCCAAATTTTGCAAGTAAAATTATCTAAACACAGAGAAATCATCCATGAAAACCTCCATACTTTGTTCCATCATGTCTGAGAAGATGGCCGTCAGTAACGTTGAAATGTGGCAGGAGCATTCCATATCCAACTGACATCCTACGGAAAGCAAAAGTACCATACGAGCATGTAAAAGTGATTTTCTCCTGATCTTCTAGGGCGATGGCAATCTAATTGTACCTCGAGTATCCGTCCAGAAAATAATAAAACTCATCTCCCGCCACTCTATCTAGGACTTACCCACGTGCTGTCAGAGATGGGGTAAATGATGTCGGCATCTAACCATTTGATAATTTCTTTCTTCACGAAATTCTTCATGATTGGATTTAGTCTCCGTTAATGCTCAACTGTGGCTTTGTACTCGTCGTTCATCAGAATTTTATGTATGTAAAATGATGGGCTAATGCCTCGAATGTCTGCTATAGTCCAGCCAATGGCTTTCTTATGTTATCGTAACACTCTCTGCAACTTATCTTTCTGCTCTAATGTTAGCGACAAAGAAATAATCATACGTAAATTAGAAGAGTTTCCTAAGAATGCATACCTGAGATGGCTTGGAAATAGCTTTAGTTCCAGCTGCGGTGGTTTTTTAAACGAGGTTTGTTTCGCTTCTTTTTTGGTAGTTCCAAACTTTCCACCTGTGGTGTCGATTTGAAGTGAAATGGTGTTTCAAAATAGTTGATACATTCCAGAATTTCATCATCTAGCTCCCTGTCAGTCATTTTGGTTATGCAAGCTTTAAGTTTATCTGTGGGAAGTTGCATTGCATCAATATCCTGGATGATACTATTTATAACATCAATTCTAAAACATTCATCCTCTTTTTCATCATTTGGGAATTTCATGGCTTTGAAAACATTGAATCTAACTTTTTAGTCCTGTACTTTTATGGTTAGTTCTCCTTTCTGTACATCAATAACAGTTCGACCAATAGCCAAGAATGGTCTCCCGAGGATGATGGGTACATCTTTGTCTTCTTCTATGTCAAGGATAATAAAGTCTCTAGGAAAAATAAATTTGTCGACTTTAACCAATACATCTTCCACTAGTCCTCTAAAAAATGTGAGTGATCTGTCAGCGAGCTGCAGAGTAACTGAGGTGGGCATTGCTTCTCCAATCTGCAGTTTCCGTAAATAGACAATGTCATCAAGTTAATGCTGGCACCTAATCACATAAGCCTTACCAAAGTAATGTTCTCCTATGGTGCAAGGGATGGTGAAACTACTAGAATCTTTAAACTTAGGGGGAAGCTTCTTCTGAATGATGGTGCTATATTCTTTCTGTCAATGCTATTGTCTCGTAATCTCCCAATCTCCATTTCCGTGAAAGAATGTCTTTTATGAAGTTGACATAGTTGGGCATTTGTTTCCAATGCTTCCATAAATGGAATGTTGATATTCAGCTTTTTGAAAATCTCCAAGAATCTAGCAAACTGCTTGTCTAGTTTACTTTTCTGAAGACGCTATGGAAAAGGTGGAGGTAGAGTGAAATTTTCTTTTGCCTCTTTTTCCTTCATCTGTGGATCTGCTTCGATGATTTCTTTTGTAACTTCCTCAGTGGACGCCTTGATTCTAACATCTTTGTTGATTCCAACATCTTTGTTGATTCCAACATCTTTGTTGATTTTAGTACGCTTTTCAAAGTAATGGCTTGACATTGCTCCTTCCATCGGTTCCTTGGATTTGGCTGTGTTGCTAGGAAGGGTACCTTGCGGTTTGTAACTCTGAGCATTAGCCAGTTGTCCTATTTGATTTTCTAGTGCCATTATAGATGCTGATTGGATTTGATTGAATTCTGATTGGGCTTGAAATATAGCATAATATTTGGCTTCTTGCTTTTTGAATATCTCTGCAAGCATTTCTTTTATTTCTGGTTCTTTTTCATACTTCTGGCCTTTGTTTTGCTGTTGAATCTGGGTGGTGGGTTGTTCTTTTACATGGAATTGTTGCTCCATGCGAAATTAGGATGATTCCTCCATCTTGGATTATAGGTGTTGGAATATGGATTGTTCCAATGTCTGTTGAAATTATTGACATAATTCACCGTCTTATCATGTTGGTTTGCCTCTAATGCTCCTCCATATGGTGAATTTATAGCACCGGTGATGTTACAACTTGTGTGCTAAGTGGTTTTCCAGACATTTACACATCTGTTCCAGCCTAGCATTCATTGTTATGTTGGCTCTAACTTCGTGGATTCCTGCTATTCATTGAATCATGCTTCTTTCTGTTGGCCACAAAGAATTATTGTTGGCCATTTCTTCAATTAAGTCCCAAGCCTGATCTTCTCATTTTTCATTAAAGCTCCTCCAGCAGCAGCATCAATTATAGTTCTCATCACAAGTCCATTGTAGAAGGTTTGGACTTGTAGCCACTTTGCTATTTCATGGTGAGGACATTTCTGGAGCAATTCCTTGTATCTTTCCCAAGATTCGCAGAGGGATTCTGAGTCATGTTGTACAAAGGATGTAATGTCATTCCTCAAATTTGCACTTTTGCCTTGGGGTGTCGGGGTTTCGAGCGAAGGGAGCGACGGAATCGCGGTTCGGGCGAAATCATATTTTTAAAACTTTTTCAAATTACTGAACAAATTATTCAATATCTAATATGAATAATATTTATTCATATTTCAGCTAAACCTATTTATTCGATATCAAATAACGACATAAATAAGGTAGAAACTTTCGTGAAACTTTTACGAAAATATTTTTCCGTAAAATGACGTAAACATGTTTTTGACCGAACTGACCACCGAATACTTATGGGGACTTCCCAGGTCAGCCCCAATAGTGTTAGTGCAGTTCTTTGTCACTGTTTTGGGCAGCCGTCACCTGGTTGGCTCAAAAGTCACCCGGTAACGCCGTTTTTTTTTTCACCATTTTCGCTTATTTCCAACTCCGAAACAATTTCCGACAATTGTTCCAACACCCAAAACACATCCAATACATTCATAAAACATCATTTCATCACCAAAAAATAGAATTGTTCCAGATCTGATCTAGAAACTAAAAATGTCAATTTTCATGTTTTAAATCCATTTTTTCAAGATTAATCAAAACACCAACCAAAGTCACCTCACATGAAGCACCTAAGAATATTCTATTCTAGGCATTACAAGAGTGGTTATAATACTCTAGAATGTAAACATGTCATCCAATGAACAAATTGGACAAAGATTATGATAATTTCATCCAAAATACTTCACACATGCATCAACACTTTTAATTCCATCCACCACAACCAAAAGCCCCAAATTTAAGAAACAAAGGAACCCTAGAACCATTCTAACAATTCAAGAAAATAAGAAACAAATTTCCAAGCTCAAGAAGATTTAGGATTACCTTTAATCTCCAATTTCCTATGCCTTTTTTTTCTTGAATTTTTTTTCATTTCTTCATGATTTCTGCAAACCAATCCTATGGATATTTTCTTGGTGAAGTTTCGACCATGGTATTGTTAGAGAAGGAAATGAAAAAATGTTTGCCTTAAAAAATCAACATGACCAACTTTATGGGCTAAAATGGTCATTTTAAAATCAATAAATAATTCAATAATTAAAGTATAACTTTACATTAACAAATCATATTTGGACGTGTAAAGATTAATTAAAACAGGCCATGTGAACCAATAATAATTAGATAAATTTCATAATATTTATGAAAAAAAGTTTATTAATTAATCAGTTAAATATTTAACAATTAATATGCCAAATAAGCAATTAATAAAATTATTATTATATATGTATTTTTATTTACAATAAATAACAAATACATATATTTATGGCATGTTTTCAAAATCTCATTTGAACGAGTAATTAATGTGTATCTAATTGTATTATGTATCAAATACAAATACACAATAATTACCATTAGCAAATCACATAATACATGTGTTATCGTTTAACCGATTAACGATTCAAATTAACTCACTTAATCTGGTAAAGTATTATGAATAATCTGTATTATTCATATTGTGTTGCCCAAGTGCTCAACGAGTACACTTCATATTTTGGGACTCTCTAAATTTAGGTTTATCCGTCATGAAATCCAATTTCACGTCCATAATTCACCCACTTATGAATTATGAAGACTACGGATAATCTCGCTAAACTATGTAAGCCGGGGTCATTGCATACGTAATAATCCCTTCGTCATAGGTTATCTATATTATACATGGGATATAGATAAAAATGTCAAATTCGTTTGGTATAATATAGTTGACTTTCAATTTATAATCTCTAAATAACACTCGGAACTGATTTCTGAAGTTATACCACGGCCATAGTGTAGGACACAGAAATCGGCGACGCTGTTCTAGGCTTGCGGCCTAGTCGGGAGTACGGAATAGCCTACGGGAGACTAAACCGGAGAATAATGGAGTCGCCACCCAGTGTGAACTGGGAAAATGATTTAAGGTCGCACTCACCCCTCGCAAGGGAAGACCTCAAACCGTTGGGTTCGGAATGGTCCCTTACTTATGCCACTTGTAATGAAAAAATTTGTGCAATAATTTAACAAAGTCTACGCAACCTACATATGCGATAGTAACATACGTCTAAGTTTACATACAACCTATGTCTAAGTTTGCATGCATAAAAATAAAGCCTAAATCTAAGTTTGCATGCATAAAAGTAAGTCGGCATAACGGCAAGCATGCAAGCACATGAACGCATAAATCGACAAACATGACAATATAAATAAATAACAGTCTAAACATGAACGTAGAAGAGACATAATTAAATTCCTAATGCAAAAGAAATAAATAAATCATACTTGGAAAATAATCAACTAAATCATGCATAAAAATAACGAACTAAACAACCTAATCATGCATAAAAGTAATATACTATTTCTAATAAACAATGAATAAACATAAACTTGGATGAAACGAAATATGTGTGTTTCTCAAGCGGTACGTGGCATTGTATCCAGAGTGCAGACCACACTACCGTCCATTCGGATTAGGTTACGGAATTTACGTCCGGGTTTCCATCTGATATACCGCAAGAGATAACACATATTTCATTCATCCCATGACCACAACATTCATAAATCCACAATATACATGTGAAGAGATAAAATAAATAACGGAAAAAAGTGCGGGAATAAATAAAAAAGAGGTGCCCTCAGGTCTAACCTCTTAAGTCATCTCTTGGAAGTGCATTCGCGGTCGTCGGAAGGGTTGATGCTCCGCAACTTTTCCGATTCACTGGTTCGTTGATTTCCTTCACTGTCTCGCTATTTGGGCTGTTGTTTTACTCCGTTTCACTGCTGTTTTTGCTGTATTTTCTGGTCACTAATAAGGGCAGTTTTTAGGTGGCTTTTGCAGTGAAACTTGACTATTTTTCAGGGGACATAATTTTGGTGAAATGGTGCAGTTTTTTAGTGCAGTTTTACGATAAAGAGCTGTGTTTCAGGGGCAGAATTTCTGTAATGTGGGGCTGTATTTCAAGGGAAAATTTTTGGTTATATGGGGCTGTTTGCAGGGGTGATTTTGTGGCAGTTTCAAGGTGCAGTTTAGGGGTATTTTTCGGCAGTTTCAGAGTGCAGTTCATGGGTATTTTCGGTGATTTCCTGGCAATTTATTGGCTATGTTTTACGGTGATTTTCTAGCAGTTTACTGGCTGTATTTTTCGGTGATGGCTATGCGACAATGATGGGAATATTTTGATTGTTTGTTGCGCGCGAATGTGAGGGCTGATTTAAGGTGCAATTCGTTGCAGTGGATGAGACCTGTGTGCGGTAATCTGGGGTTTGGTTTCAGGAGTATTTTTGGTGGTGTTTGTACGACAATGATGGGAACTTAGGAGATCTTGGGCGTGAATGATTGCTAGGGGTCTTAAGGGTTCGGCTTATGCCTCTTTTTATAGGCAAAGGTTGGGTTTTACCTTATACGGTTAGGAAAGGAATATTATGTAATCATGGGGATATCTTCTAATTAGTGTGTCATAAGGAAAAGATCTCTTTAATTAGGGATATGATTTGATTTGATTTGATTTTATTTTATTTAGTTTAGGAATATGATTTAATTTAATTAGGAATGTGATTTATTTGAATCTTTTAATTTGGGAAGGTGATTTGGTTTGATTTTAACATGTGCTTAATGTGTTTGTTTGTTATTTTAGAAGGCTTTGGGCATGGGTTTGGATTTTTGATGGGTTTTATGTGTGTTGTATGGGTTTTGGGCCAAAGATGTGTGGCTTGCGGGGGTTTTGGGTCAAGGGTGTGTTTTAAAACAGAGTCCAACGAGCAAAACCGAAGATAAGCAAATGAATTAAATCCAACAAGGTGTCAATTTCAGACTTCTTTCCTTCCGACGTCCGTTTCCCGCGACTTCCAAAACTTAAAGAGAAGTGCCTCCGTATGAGACTCAACATCGGGATTTACATGCAAAAATATAGTGCCTACATTTAGATTTACTAGATCGTAAACATATGAGGATGTATATGCCTTGTACATAAGACTGGCGGATCCTCTCTTGATACGCACTGGATATCATGAGCATCAGTCCGCACCCAAAGAACAGGCAGAGGTCTGATCATGAATAGATCAATGTCATGACTGCCATCAAAGTACGGAGGATAACTCATATATCTCACTGTGGTATCTCAATCGAAGGACCACTATGCTCGCTCAACTCGGGAAGATTCCTATTGACGTTGGTGTACCATCTATTAGGAAATCTTTAGAGTCTTTCAGTGTTTATCAAATAAACACTTACATGTCTATGCGAATCTCCCGAAACTCATGGTTCATTGGGATATACCATCGGACCAAATCATTATATATATCATGTACTGGTCTCAGCGGATTTTACTAACCGACATGTGTTAGTAAATCTTGACCAGAAACTTTATTTAAAGATATATATCTTATAGTGACACATCTCAATGTCAATTACAAACTACGTTGTAACTGCGCACTATATTGTAACTCCTAGGGTCTTTGTCTAATATACATGTATCACTAAACCAGATTCAGTTTTGATCTAATCGTGATTGAATATCAAATCTTAATTAGATCGAATATGTTTATAAAAGACAAGAGGTGTTACCATTAAATAAGTAATATTATGGAAAATGGAATTGCTCGTATTCATTAACTGGACATAAATACGATCCGGATTGGCACTCCGAGCACCAACCCTAACAGTGGGAAATTACTTTGCAAGAAATTTGGAGGCTAGAGTGTTCCAAGTTATGATGGAACCTACTGGTAGTGAATGTAGCTAAGCCTTAGCTATATCTTTCAAGGAATATGGGAAAACACACAGCTCATTGCTTCTTCTGCCACTCGATTGTAATTGAATGTGCCACAAACTTCCAGGAAGTTGCTGATGTGGGCATTAGGATCTTCAATTTCATTCCCCCCATACTGAAATGACTGTTGTATCATCTGATTGCATGTTTTGATGTCACACGTATTTGCTGGTAAGGGAGAAAGTACAGTGCATGAAATGAAGTTGTCAACCACCGGAATAGTTCTGTCTCGAATAGGAATTGGTGGTACAACCTCCAAAGGTTCAGGTTCCATGTTGATCAGTGTTTCTTGGCCTTCTCGCCTTTCTATTCTCAACTGTCTGATGGTTCTTTCAATTTCTGGGTCAAGCGGATGGATTTCAAAGCTTCTGGATCTTCTAATGTAGTGTCTGAGAACCTGAAACACAAGAAAATAGAAATAATAAGTAAAAAGAAATTAGACACAAGTAAATGTATATAACCCCAAAATTAATAGTGAAAGATAAATAAGACCCGGCAACGGCGCCAAAAACTTGATCGATGAAATCACTCATGTTATGCAAGCATATGTATCACTCAAGTAGTATAAAATATATCGATCCCTCGAGGACTTAATACCTTAGCTGTTAATCTATGACGTTAAATGTTTTGCGAGTATCTAATAGATTGATTATTGATTGGATGGTGATTTTTGTACTAAAAAAGTAAATAAAACAATGTGCATGTGACTCAAAGGAAAATTCAATATTATAAAACTATCTAGGGTTGTGAATCCTTCCAATATCTTTTAAAGATGAAGTGGTTATCTCACGTTTGTGCAATATATTGATTTATTAGCCTGGAACATGAATTTATGCGAAAGCCTCTTCCGATGGTCAGATGAAAACACCCAGTATAACCCAATTAATCATATTCCTATAGCAACCAAGTTACCTGAATTCATTAAGATTAAATTCCAATTATGGTGACCATTTATAGGTAAAATTTTGCCTTCACCAATTCCTCCACAAATTTCTCCACCAAACCTGGTCGTCCTAATTAATTCCATTGAGTCCTGATTTTATTTTATCTACAAAATAAACTAAAACACATCAAAATGTTCATAAAACTCGAGAAACTATACAAAATATTAAGTAAAAGGGGATGTAAATATTGATATATTTTCCGCTCATCAGTCGCGACACTACCCAATGTAGTGAGTATTTTCTGCTCAAATCAATACTAAACACTTTTAATTTTCTCCTAATACTTCAAATACACCTAAAATCCAATTTTATTATTAATACCACCATCAACACATGTTATACAACTAACATACACGCATTCTAATTACATATATGTATTTTTTGAATGAAAACACAAACCAACTTAGAATCCCACTATCAAATATCTCATGAACAATTCTATGTCATCTAAAGGTGGTCAAGTCATTCTAGAATTGTAGCCATAGCTAAGCTTTAATCTAGAGTTCCAAAATCTTATTAATTATTCCTTGTCCAATATGAACATCTTCGACCCAATCACAAGCATATTGTGTTTATACTTCCAAAGCATCCTAACACAATTCATTAGACTAATTTCAACTTTAAGTTATGTAATCATACATCCAATACATAATTCATCATTATATGTCTCATTAATGAAAACTGACTAATGAAGAAATATAGCTTAGGAAAAGATCAAACATTACCTAGTAAGTTTGATACAAAGATCCAATTTCCTTCTCATTATTGAAATGGTTGGAGAACTTCCAAGGTTTGTAAGCTTGACTCAAAGATCCAATCTTGATTCCAATATTAGCAAGCTTTACTCCAAGTTCCAATCTTGGTTTCTCCTAGAGGAAATGTTGTAGAGATATCAGAAAGCTTCTCAAAACACTTCTCTAACTTAGGCTAATTTCTCCAAGAATTGCTTGTATTTAGCTTTCTCAAGCTTAATTAAAACATTGCTCAAACTTGCTATTTATAGCAAAACTTATGCAATTTTTAATTAATAAAAGTTCTAATAAACGTTTATGTCCAAATATGTAAAATTAGGTGTGACTAATCACTTTTGTCTACCACTTTGATTAAATCTAATAAAATCAAGACAAAGATTAGGGAATGAATTAGTTCAATATTTTCCACTTTGATTTAATCCAATTAAATCAAGCCAAAACACCTATAATTATATATTTCCATTTACTAAAATATCCTCAAATGGTAGAGATACTTATGAATTTATAATTAAGCCCTTGTGTAATTATTGAATTAATCCAATTAGGTCAAAGTAAATAATCAATATTACCTAATAATATTTGATTTTCTTAGTTGATAATTATAAGATTGAATATGATCTTTTATCAAAATAATTCGACTACCTAAGTGCTCAATGAGTATATTTTATATTGGAACTCTCTAAGTTCAGACAAATTCGTCATATAATCCTAGTTAATATGTACACAATTTGGCCATCTCCGAATTCACGAAGAACATGAACGACCTTTCTGAACTATACAAATCGAGGTCATCACATATGTTTATCAAACCATATGTCTTAGTCTCTCCGAGTTGTGCTTAGGAAACATAGAATACACCATCAAGTTTCAAGACGTATATCTCATGTTGACATGTCCATGATTCTTTACAACTGATGCGATCCACCATAGGTGCCAAAGTCTTAACAATCGTGACTTACTCGCATGGATACTTAAACCTCTTATGGTACACATATGGACCAATAGATCCTATCTTGATTCGCACATGATTAACGAATGCATCGATCTACACCCAACGAACATCTAGAGGTCGGACCGTGAAAGGTTTCTAGCATACATGGCAGCAAAGTGTGGAGGATCTCACACTAAATCAATACTATTCTATAGTCAAAGATTACATATGCTACTTGAATCGAGGAGATTCCTTTGATGGTGGTGTGTACTTCCAACTATTAGGAATCATTTATGAGTCATCCAGTATTCAGTCCAACCAATACCCATAAGTCTATACGAGCTTCCAAAGCTCATGGTACATTAGGTTAAACCATTGGAACTCTAAATCCAATATATGATATGCTCTAGTCTTCTAGGTTATAAGAATTCGACGATATTCCCACTTTAAGAATAGTTTATAATAGTAAAACTTATCTCAATTTCGGACCACCTAATATCAAGTATTACAACATGACTATTCTATGGTCGATGTCATTCTTAGTATATTTATACATCAACCTAATATGCATTATAACAATACCATTATTAGTTATTTATTAATAAATAATAAAATGTATAATATATTATTCGGATTGGTGCTCCAAGAACAAACTCCAACACATTTCCCCAACATAATAATGGATTTCCAGACCCTTCGTGAGAAGTTTTTGGCACACTATGCTAATTTAGATACTTTCCCAGATGATTGACAACATCTTTGGCTTAAAGTAAAAGCCAAATGAGACAATCAAATTTTTCTACACAAATTCAATCAAGCTTTACTCTAGATTAAGCACTGCGACACGATGTTAGCTGCTAAAATTCTTAGCAAATGCCTCCGGAAGAATACTTGCTATGTAGAGTATACGAGGAAGAACCTATAGAGGATGGAAGAAATGAATTTGAAGACCCAACGATGGATCCAATTTCAGGAAGATGAAGAGTTTAAACAGCCGGATGATCGGCAAGCTACTACCATCACTGTTGGGAGAGATGAATGATGAACACTAAAAAGTGCACATTTATTAAAAGAAAAATTAATCATTTCACACTATAGTTTCATTAATCCCATTTATTTATGTTTATTGTTATTTTTATATTTTATGTAGGTGAAATAATACTTTGGATTCATATCTAGAAAAATGGACTTGATATTTGGATTTTGAAGGCTAGAAATTTAATAGGCCGTTTTAATAGTGTATAACTTCGGAAATTCAATCTTGTACAATATTCATATTTTGGCCATAATATTTTACTCCGATATTGGATTGAAGTGATTCTAGTTCGAGATGAAATAAGACTCAATACAACTTTGATGTTCATATGAGTTTCTAATTCTGAAGTTTTCAAGACCGAAATTGATGAAGAAACCAAAGTTTATTATATGTAAAAGTCATTGTCAAATCAAAATAAAACAATAAATAAATAAAATTTGGTGGAAGGTCACATCCATATTTTGGTGGATGTTTCCTCCACCAATTACTCATACAATTGATGACAATTGTAGCTTGCAATTGTCAACATTAACAGACTGCAACTTAGCCGAGCATCCTCTATAAATTAGAGGATGTTCAGCTCTTTTTCTCATGGTTTCTCTGAATTCTATATAGAATTAGGGAGAGTGTCTTGTGTGTTTTACTTTTATTTTTAAAAGCTTTCTTGTAATTTTTTTTTTAGTAATATAAATTATGTGTATTTTTATTCAAATTATGAGAAGCTAATTTCTTTTTGCTAGAGAAAATGGTGAAGCTTTTAACATGAAATTTTAGATTAATCTCACTTATATTATAATAATAAATTATAATCGAATGATTAATATTTAATTTAAATATGAATTAATTATTGACAAATTTTGTTATCGCCTATATGACTTGTTTTATTTAATTGGCATAATTGAGTACCTAACTGGACTAGTTATAGACAAAAATTATCACCGCTTTTATAGTTGGTTTTATTTGTTTTGGCATAATTAATTTCTGAAATAAATTAATTGGGTAATAATAAGAATTTATAGATTATAAAAAGTGAGATTTCTAAATTTGAAATATTAAAAGTGAATCACGTAGCCCTTATATTTTATTTTATTATTGTATTTTAATTTAAAAATTCCAATCACTCAAACAATTCAATCTTAATTTCTTTTCAATTAAATTGTTATTTTATTTTACTAAAGCTATTCCTTGTGGATCGATCCCGATTTGACTAGGTTATTTTATTACTTCGACACTCTTATACTTGGGAGTGAAGAACCACTTTTTGAGCATGTCAAGTTTTTGGCGTCGTTGCCGAGAAATAAATTTAGTAGATTGAATAATCTTTTTGTGTGTGTGCGTGTATATATTCTTTCTTTTCTTTATTTCTATTTTATTTTTGCACTTTATATTTTTGTATTTTTTCTGTATCTCATTTTTTTTCATCTCTGCATTTGTGTAGATCCAAAATATCCTGATTGATCCTAAATGAATCATGAACCTAGAAATCCCACATATAGATAGACCCTGTTTTAATTCTTCAAGGTTACAGGAGATTAAAAAAATCAATTAAAATAAAACTTGCATTTTGCCAAAGAATTTCTTGAACCATCCCCAACTCCATAATTTTTTATGAGAACTTAATTCGAGAGATTGAGACAGCTGAAAAGGAAATTCAATTGAGATCTGAATTGACAAGAATCAGAGGACGTTTTTAGATCTAAATCATTGCATTTGTATTTTCTTTATTTGTTTTTTTTCACTTTTTGTTAGTTTTAATTTTAATTTATTTTTTTCCACTTGTTTATTATTTTCTTTTTATAAGTATTGTATTTATATTTTTAAATTTTAGCATATAGTTTGCATTTAAATTGCATGAAACACAGGTCTCGATCATCTAGCTGTAGAGTAAATAGAGAGTCTCCATCACCTTCATCATTTATTAAAATGGCCGAGAACCCAAATGAAAATTCATATGTTCGAGTTAAAAACCCAGTTAATAAGGAAGAAAACGAGTCTCAATATGGCGATCTTAATGATCCTTAGGACACTCAGACAATTCATGAATCCCACTAGGACAAGATCATTATCTTGTATTATTTTTCCCCCCAGATGTATCACGTTTCAATTTTAAGCCAGGCGTCATCCAAATTTTACCAATATTCCATAGTCTAGAATAAGAAAATCCTTATCAGCACTTAAGGGAATTTGAAGAGATGTGTAACACTTACACAGACCAAAATTACAGTATGAATATAATTCGATTAAATTTTTTTCCTTTTCTTTAAAGGATAAAGCTAAATTTTGGCTACAGAACCTTAGAGCAGAATCCATCAGAACGTGGGATGATTTACAAGAATAGTTTCTGAAAAAATTCTTTTCCCCTCACAGGACAAACTCCTTTAAGTGGAGAATCACAACTTTCACACAAGAGTCAAGGGAAACACTTTTCCAATATTGAGAGAGATTTAAGGAGATGTTGAATGTTTGTATACATCACAGATTTGAAACATGGAGGCTGGTTGCCTACTTCTACGAGGGGTTAACACCCCAAGGTATACAAGTAGTAGAAATGATGTGGAATGGTGAGTTTAAGGATAAAACTCCTGAAGATGCACTAGATTACCTAGAACACATAGTAGAGAATACACAATAATTCGATACAGTTGGCACTTATGATTTGTCTGTAAAACCACAACCATTTGGTAGAGGTATGTTTAACCTTAGGGAAGACCATGACATTACTGCTAAGTATGCATCTCTAGGTAAAAAGGTTGAGGCATTAGAATTGAGGAAGAATGATTGATAAGTGCATGAAAGTGTACTTTGAACATCACTAACTTGGCTTGATTATCATGTATTTAATCTTAATTATAGTTTATTTTATGTTTTATTATTGGGAAGCAGTGGAACATGGATATTGGAACAATTACACATGTTTCAGGACCATACAAATGCATCGAAAACACGCGGGAAGAGCGGAAACAAAGCAAGCACTATTCCAAAATTCTACCACGTGTCGCGACGCCCAACTTCTTGGCATTGCGACGCGCCCCCAGTTTCACTTCCCATATATTTTCCAGCAAGTTGTGTTGTGTTGGAAGACACCAGAAACTTAATTTAGTTCTGTTTGATGCGCACAATGACTCCAGAAATTCCCTATATAAACCCAAGTTCCTCCAAACCCTTAAAGGATGAGAGAAATAAGGGAAAACATGTTAGAGATATGCTCTATATCCAACTTGTGGATGGGCTATATGTACATGTATTTGTAATATTTTCATTAATTAATAAAATGACTATCTTTATTATACGTGTCTTACATAACTTATATGAATCATCAACACTGTAATAAAGTCCTTGGAGTAATAAGACGATGGCTTCCACACCTTATGAGAATCATTACTCTTAAAAGTTCCTAGTCATAGTTTTGTGAATAATCTGGGCGTTCACAAAGCAGCGAGACTAGCATAAAATATTATCCGAGAGAGTGGCGATTCTCTGTATTTTTATTTTCCGTTGCGCACTCGAGGCCGCTTCCCTACAGTGGTATCAGCGCGCCGTTTTTGTTTTGATTAGTTCTCACTCATTTGAACTCGAAATTGGGTGTGTAAAAGCTCGTTGGAAAGATAACACCCTGAACTTAATTTTACGCACAAGTTTTGCATGATTTAGTTAAGATTTGAATTGTGAAAATGTATTTAAAGTTCACGCATCTGCAGAAAAATATGAATAGTAAATTTATTTGAATAAAATAAAATGCAATATCATAATTAAATATTAATCAAAGTTATTTAATGCCTAAAATAATTCCAACATATTAAAACTCATATGCTTGATGATTCTATGTTTGATTAGAATTGGCATGATTATTTTAGGGTGCAAGCATCTAGAGACTTTCTAAGAAATAGAGAGTGTATTGCTTATCCCTTAGCTAAGTAATTATTTCGTGATGAACTTAGAGATTTATTACCTTTAAGGCTAATAAATATAAAATCACATGTTTATAATAAAAGACATTATAAAAGATACAAGTGAGGTGGGACCAAGGAGTTAATAAAACTTTCCAAACTAAAGTTAATTTAACCAAAGGTATTACTAGAGTTAGATAATGATTTGATGTCTTCCTTCACTCACTACCTTTTTATAGCCAAAAGGAAAAGCTGTGAAGACATCTAGATAATCATTTACTCAAGGCTTACCTTAAAGCATATTTAAAGTGTAGGACTAATTTGGAGGATCTATTGTTTATTCTTGTCACCAAGGCGATAAGAGTCTAAGAGGTAAGGGTATTTAAGAGAGTTCGCTCCACCCTCCTTCTGGGGAATTTTCAATGGAGGAATCCATTTGACAATTATTCACTTAAACTTGCTAAAATCATCAATAATAATTTAAGTCTAAAATTTGCCTCCCATTGTAAAGTAGAGACCCAAAGGGCTTAAATCGTATTGGTAGGACTAGGCTTTACCAGATGACCAATACCAATTTGTCCCTAAATCATACTATTGACAATGGTTTGAATTTTCTGAGTCATAAGATGCAGCGACCCTTAGGCGTGGTCTTATAACTTAGTGGCAAAGATTGGGTGTCCACAAGGACTAGCATAATCTATGGCATGTTTGATTGCCCAACCTAATGATCAAGGAATTGTGATTTATATCATAAATTGGTTGGGAACCTACCTAATTATCATATTTTATAACGACCGGCCCTAGTCGAAGTTATGAAATATGATAATGGGATCCTTGCCTACAAGAAATCCATCATATTGGGGTTGATGCGATTTGCTTAAAATTTAAAATAATTGAGTGTGAGCAACTTCATAATATTAAAAGCCAATATTATTATGAAACATTAATGAAAACATATTCCTAATTTTAACATTTCCTCTTAACAAGTGGGTTAAAATATTTCACAAACATTCAAATGGAAAACAGAGTATCACTTTGTTCCATCCTTGATGAGCATAAGCTCAAAGAGGACAACTACAATGACTGGTTTAGAAACCTTAAAATTGTCTTACGATAAGAAAAGATTTTCTATGTTCTTGAAAGACCATTTCCCCATGAACCCGCAGAAGATGCTGACCAAAATACATTCGATGCTTGGAAGAAACACATCGATGATGATGAGCAAGCAATTTGCATAATGCTTGGCTCTATGTCGGACGAACTTCAGAACGCTCACGAAGATATGGATGCTCAAACCATCATATTTCACTTGAAGGAGTTGTATGCAACTTCCGTTCATACCGTGAGATTCCAAGTGTCATGTGCCTTATTCCAAACAAGGTATAAGGAAGGATATGTTAGTGGACATGTGCTTAAGATGATTGGCCACATTGAAAAATTGGCCAACCTTGGGTTCATCATGGATCATGAGATATGTTAGGATCTAATTCTTCAGTCATTACCAAAAGAATTCTCTAACTTTATTATGCAGTTTCATCTGTCTCTTAAAGAAGCTACTTTAGCAGAATTGCACAATCTGATAAAGCAAGCAGAGAAGGACTTGAAACCGGAGTTTAAAACCTCCGTTATGCTTACGGGTACGGACCTGAAGCAACGAGGCCCAAAGAAAAATAAGAACAAGGCCAAGGCTCCGGATCACCTAAAGCCCAATAGTAAGGTGGAGAAGAAAAAAGGAAAGGGGAAATGTTTCTTTTGTGGAAAGAAGGGTCATTGGAAGAAAGACTGCAGATCCATGAAAGCCAATGAAGCTAGGGAAGCCCAAGAGGCCAAGAAGCCCAATGTTTCAGGTATGTTGTAAATGATTGAACTATATTCTCAAAACTCTGAACCTTCTACTTGGGTGCTTGACACCGATTGTGGGACTCACTTGTGTAATAATGTGCAGGGCCTGAGAAACAGTAGGAGACTCCGTCATGGGGAGGTTGACTTAAGCATGGGTAATGGAGAAAAACTGGCTGCATTATACGTGGGGACTTATTCATTAGTTTTGCCGAATGGTTTAGTTTTAGACTTAGAAGATTGTGTTTATGTACCTTCTCTAGTAAAGAACATCATTTCAATTTCTTCATTATGTAATAAAGGCTTTTCATGCCTAATAAGTTGTAATGAATGTTCTATTTATTTCAATGAAATAAATTATGGAGATGGTATTTTGAATAATGGTATCAATGTCTTACAAACTAACAAAGAATGTTCAACCTCTAATATATTCAACGTTAACTCGAATAATCCCAATGAATCACTTCTATGGCACAGTCGCTTAGGTCATATCAATGAAACAAGATTAACTAAGCTACATAAGGATGGGTATTTTAAACCCTTCAAATATGAACCTCATGGAACTTGTGAATCTTGTTTACTTGGTAAAATGACC
The DNA here is from genome assembly GCA_019454045.1 of Zanthoxylum bungeanum. Classification (NCBI taxonomy): domain Eukaryota; kingdom Viridiplantae; phylum Streptophyta; class Magnoliopsida; order Sapindales; family Rutaceae; genus Zanthoxylum; species Zanthoxylum bungeanum. The sequence continues at coordinate 137,218 of SKCR01044124.1, forward strand.
AAATTGCCCTTCAAAGGTAAAGAACAACGTGCAGCGGAGACATTAGAACTCATACACTCTGATGTATACGGACCAATGTCAGTCACCGCTATAGGTGGATTCTCATACTTCATTACCTTTATCGATGATCACTCACGATATGGGTATGTGTACCTTATGCGGTATAAATCTGAAGCCTTTGAGAAATTCAAAGACTTCAAAGCTAAAGTAGAAAACCAGCTTAATAAAAGTATTAAGTCACTAAGGTCTGACCGATGTGGTGAATACTTAAGCAACAAATTTCAAGATTACTTGAGAGAAAATGGCATTGTTTCCCAGTGGACTCCTCCGGGAACTCCACAGCATAATGGGGTCTCCGAAAAGAGAAATCGGACATTATTAGATATGGTGTGATCAATGATGCCAGGCACGGATCTACCTCTTTCTTTTTGGGTTTTGCTTTAGAAACTGCAACACTACTACTAAACCAAGTTCCTTCCAAGACTGTTAGTCAAACACCATATGAGTTATGGTCTGAGAAACGTCCTAGTCTTAATTATCTAAAGCTGACACAAATTAACAAATTGGATGATAGGACAGTTAAATGTAAGTTTGTAGGATATGCCTTGAACTTAAGAGCTAATGTGTTCTACGTCCCAAATGAACAAAGAATATTTGTCTCAAGAAATATAGTGGGAGTAGACTTGACCTCGATGAGGTACGAGAAGAACAAACTAACATAGAACTAAAACCCAGGCCCCTCAAAAGGGCAGCGACGGAACAACCACAAGGTTATGAACTCAGAAGGTCTGGTAGGGAAAGACATGAGCCTGAAAGATAAGGTTTCCATATTAATGAGGAACATGATTAGGTCATTGACAATGACGATCCCACCAGTTATGATGAAACAATGCGCGACATTGATTCAGTCAAGTGGCTTGAGGCCATGAAATCTGAAATAGACTCTATGTATCAGAATCAAGTCTGTGACTTGGTAGATGCACCTGAAGGGATAAAACCCATAGGCTTCAAATGGATTTACAAGCATAAAACTGATGTAGAAGGCAACATCCAAACATATAAGGCTAGGTTGGTGGCGAAAGGTTATAGACAAATCCAAGGAATTGACTATGAGGAAACCTTCTCGCCTATTGAAATGATAAAGTCTATTCGAATTTTACTGGCACTAGCTGCACACTTTGATTATGAGATTTGGCAGATAGATGTCAAAACAGCTTTCCTTAATGAGAACCTCGTAGAGGAAGTCTATATGACACAACCTGAGGGGTTTGCATCTAAGGATGATCATAATAAAGTATGCAAGCTTAAACGATCCATTTATGGACTCAAGAAAGCCTCTAGAAGTTGGAATATACGATTTGATGAGACAATCAACGAACTTGACTTCATCAAAAATGTAGACGAGCCTTGTGTTTACAGGAAAAGTAGTGGGAGTGTTGTTGTATTTCTTGTATTATATGTCGATGACATATTAATCATCGGGAATGATATTCCCATGATGTAAGCCACCAAGCAATGGTTATCTCAGAATTTCTACATGAAAGATTTGGGAGAAGCAGCCTACATCCTCGGCATTAAGATCTACCGTGATAGATCTAAGAGGTTGTTAGGACTTTCTCAATCTATGTACGTAGATAAAGTTTTGAAAAGATTCAAAATGGAAGATTCCAAAAGAGGTAATTTACCTACTTGTCATGGAATCAAATTATCTAAGGAGCACTGTCCACATACTCCTTCGGATAGAGAGCGTATGAGTAGGATCCCTTATACTTCAGCAATAGGATCGATCATGTATGCCATGCTATGTACAAGACCTGATGTTTCTTATGCTCTTAGCATAACGAGTGGGTATCAGGCAAATCCTGGTGGGCAACACTGGGCAGCTGTCAAAATAATCCTCAAGTATCTGAGAAGAACTAAAGATGTGTTTTTGACATACGAAGATTGTTCTGAGATGAAAGTCTTTGGTTACTGTGATACGAGCTTTCAGACCGATAGAGATGACAACAGATTGCAACAAGATATCTGTTTACTTTGAATGGCGGTGCTGTCAGTTGGAAAAGCTCAAAGCAGTCAACTACATCGGACTCCACCACTGAAGCCGAGTATATTGCAACATCTGAGGCAGCTAAAGAAGCAGTCTGGATAAAGAAGTTTATCACGGAACTGGAAGTGCTTCCTGCGATAAAGAATGGCATCACGATATTTTGTGACAACACGGGCGCCATTGCTCAATCAAAGAAACTAAGGTACCACCAGAAATCCAAGCATGTACTCAGGCAATTTCATCTCATCAGAGAGATTATTGAGAGAAAAGAGGTTATTATCGAGAAAATACCCACAGAAGATAATCTTGCTGATTCTCTGACTAAAGGGCTGACTCAACAAAAGCATGATAGGGACACCCGAGAGTATGATGTCCAGATTCATACTAGTTGGCTATAGTGCAAGTGGGAGATTGTTAGAAATATGCCCTATATCCAACTTGTGGATGGGCTATATGTACATGTATTTGTAATATTTTCATTAATTAATAAAATGGCTATCTTTATTATACGTGTCTTACGTAACTTATATGAATCATCAACACTGTAATAAAGCCCTTGGAGTAATAAGACGATAGCTTCCACGGCTTATGAGAATCATTACTCTTAGATATTCCTAGTCATAGTTTTGTGAATAATCTGGGCGTTCACAAAGCGGAGAGACTAGCATGATGATATGATCCGCCCTTAAGTGGGATAGCTGATCTCATAGGCTACTAGCGGAGATCCGTCCGCTTGGTGTATCACATGGATGCATGAGCTGCTCATGTCCATCGAACTGACCACCGAAATTTTTCATATGGAGTGTTTATCTCATGTGTCTGTGAGAACTTTCATGTATCGATTTTATGACTAGTCCTTAGACTTGAGGTCTTTATAATCTTATGTGTGGATCAAATAACTTTGACATTCTTCTTCCCTGATTCAAAAGATCCGGACATAAGGGTATGATTGGGTCATTTGTTGAAACACATGAAGTTTGTAAAGATACAACAGAGAATCGCCACTCTCTAGGATAATATTTTCTTCTAAGAGTAGTATTCCAGTTCGCGGGTTGATATGTGTGTCAGTGCTTGAGACTGTGGCCACAGCGGAAGAATCATATGAGATTCTTGGGTTAACACGATTCATGACACTATCAACATCATACCTTTGACCATATGGTTAGACACTTTCCGTACCCTAGGTCAATAGGTGGGAATACAGTAAGGCGATGGACCGTATCATATGTAAATCGCATACATAATGGGTATATATATCTTTCCTTCTCATTTGGGGGCCTTAGCATATTGCTAGATGTCAACCTTGGTCATTGAAATCGAACGACCATCTGATTGGAGGAAAATTTATGTTCGATTAAATTATCACGATTCATTTCATGTCCAACTTGAGAGGAACCCAAAAGGTCACATACAACAAAGTCGAAAATCAATGGTTAACAGTGCACAATATATATTTTACAGCATATATGATTGCTGTAGGAATTGTTCATAAATGGTTCAATGTGTTTAATTACTGAATAAATCATTTTTGAGGTTCCATAGTGGCTTAGGGATTGGTGAATGATGATAGGGGCACTTGGGAATTGGAATAAATAGTTTTTTTTTAAAAAAAATTTATTATTTTGTTATTTATTTTGAATTCCAATTCGGCCCAAACTCTTATTAGAGTTTTATAATCTCATTATACCACTTAATTAAGATCCAATGGCTAAGATTAAATTGGCTTTTATCCCACATCAGATTCTTAATTAATTTTGTTGTCTTTGGAGCACTATATAAACCCAAAGAATTCTTCACAAATCTTTGCACCAAACCTTTCATATCTTGGGTTTATATAAGTGAGCAACTCTAAAGTTTAAGAGTAAGCCACTGATTTTGAGGATCCTTAAGTCTAATTGACTAGAGGAACCTCGAGTTAAATATTTTGAGGTATTTGCCTAGGCTGGCACCAAGGGCAAAATACACGTGCACTCAAGGCGTAGTCTTCCGTTGAGTTTTGGCTTTGGTGTGTGCATCTTTGGAGGCCACACACTTGGGTGGCTCTTTGGAACTTTGAAGAGCTTGCTGAGTTCGAGAAAAGCTTGTAGATTGGAGGGAGGACTGGAGGAGTCTACGATTCAAGTAAGTCCTTTTTCTTTCTTTATTTAATTAGAGTTCTTATGATAGTTAGCACGTTTAGGTTATATTCTTTGCATGTTTTTTGAGTTTTATGCTTAGAATATATAGTAACATGCATATGCTTGTAGAATAATCAAAATAAATGGGTCTTAGCAAAGGGAAAACGGCATCTTAATTTTATTTTCCGCTGCGTACTCGCGGCCGCTTCCCAACAAAACACACAATACGGAGTTAAAGAACTTCAAGCCGACATGATGTCTCTTCAATCTATCAAGGTTATATCTCTTTTCTACATGGAGAACTAATCTTCTAGATAAAGCTAAGATGAACTCTTGTATTTAAGTTTTTATGTTCATGTTGTTGATTCATAAGTACTTTTTAACGTTTAATACAATTGATGGTTGTTATTCTTTATTATCTTTTTATTTATAATAGAGAGATTGTGTTTTATCAAATTACATATAGGAATAGTCATGCTTCTTCTATGTGTGGTTGGGGAACCTAGTTGTAACTGGTAAAGTTATTTTATGAGTGGGTTCTCTACTACAATATTGCATGTGGGTATATTATCGATGTTAGATAGGTCATAACAATAACTGTTGGGTTTCTCTAAGGTCCCAAAGATCATTTACAAGCATAAAATACATGTGAATACACAATGAAATATGGCGGAATCATACTCACATTGAATGGATTGGATGCATAGAAGAATAAAACTTTTGCTCCTCCAAGGTGATGAAGCTCACGGCCAAGCCCTCCATTTTGCTCCTTGAGTTGTCTTCAAGCTCCAAGCTTTAACAATGGATTCCATGCTCACAAGTGAGTTTCCCTATCACGTTGTATAACCCTTGTGTGGGCTAGCACTTTGTATCTCGGCCAAGCCCAGAAAATGAGAAGGAAAAATAGCTTCAAAAGCCAAAATTTGAGAGAGAATGAAGAAGGCCTCCTTGGCCGAATCATGAGGGAAAGAGATAGATGAATTATGCTTTGGTGGTTGGTGTATCTAATACACAAAAATGAATTCAAAAATTCATTTACAAAAGTCAAAAAATCAATTAAAAATTTGATAAATGTCTTTCAAGCTTTCAAAAAGCTTTCCAACCACTTCCATCAACTCTCATCAATCAATGAATAGTGACTGGTGTCAATCACTCAAAGTGAAAGACATCTATCACTTGATTGACGAATGATGTGACGTTAGATGTGACTTGCGGGTCCTACTTCGATTCTAAATGCGAATGGTTCCGCAAACACTCAGGGCTCGGATTCGCTAATTCCGAATTAACGAATTTTCCGTTGCGTCGTAATTAAATCTAATTTAATTAAATAATTATGCCTAGCAAAATTACTATTCACGTCGCTAACGAATTAATTCTAAATTAACTCGTTCGCCCGAATTAAAATCTAATTTCAATTCCGCGTCGAAATCCAATTTCGTTTAATATATCGAATTTATTAATTTATCGATTAACTCCAAATTAATCGCTCTCTTTCTTTTAATAATATTTTATCGTAGATAAAATATCTCCGTAATTAATCCTAGATTAATTTTTTCTCTCATCTGATTAATCTCATATTAATAAAGTGTGAGTCATACGTCATCGGTGAATCTTCGGGAAGCGACCCATGAGATCCCCGGATATGTTGGCAGTAAATACGGTTATCGGACTATCCAAATATGTAGGTACCTAGTACTATGTTTCTACCGATTTACAAGATAAGGTTGGCTTCTAGCAAAGCGCCATGCCTACCCAATTCTCCAGAAATATGCTTACAGGAATAAGCGATCTGTATGTCGATCCAGTATCGGATGGTCACGTGCAAGGCCTGGGGCTGTAAATATGTCTGCCCCGTACGAAGCACATATCGGATGTCTGGTAACTAGTCTCTATAATCGGATATACATGACCTAGTCATAATATCCCGATAGCTGCAGCATATAAAAGAACAAGTTCCGTATCCTACGTGATCATCATCTCCACTATAACTGAAGTGATACTTCCATCTTGACATCACACCCAATACACTACGATTCTCAATATACCCAGAAGAGGCGTACACAGAACCGGTTAAAGCCCTGGACGACCAAAATCAAAGGATATTGATTGTCACAAGTATTAGCGGTGCAAGTCTCAGGTTAAGACCAAATACACCTACCCTGATTCGGACTTCCATAGACACATAGTTATACTACCAATGGAATTCCGAAGGGGTCTATCCAGAGCGAAGCTGTTTTCCGTACCATCGGTAAAACACAACCTCCTATTGCACTTGCATAAGTATCCAATACTTAAACATATGAGAACTGTGCTTTTATGCTCCCACAACGCGTACAAGTACAATACTAGTCTATTCCGCATTATCGATATCAAATCTCGATAATACTACGACTAGGGATATTTAATGATTAAACCTTCGTGGATTGATACTGTCTCATATCATCTCAATCTGGAACTAATCATATGGACCTTCTATCATTTATACATCTTGGTGATCTAATCACAAATGATAAAAGAGCAATTTTCTTTGTTACATAGTTAATTTGTACAACAACACCATGATCTATACAAATAGTGACATTATGGGTCATAATTGTCCAACAATAACTTTGTGTGCTTTTAACATAGAGAAAATAATTCATCGATTACATTAGAATTTAATACGTTTAGAATTGAATATCTCCCGAATATAGTTTGGGATGTGAAACCTTCAGTTGAGTAATAAAACGAATCAATAACTAAATATAGAAATTTGATACATGAGGAATTCCAAATGCTTTGCTGTTTTCTCTATTGATAACTCTCAACATATTTTCCATAGTTTTTACATTATATTACTAATTCAATCTATCTATTTTCATTAAGTTACTGCTAATATTTTGTTTAAGTGAAGTAGTTCCTTATAACCATCTCTCTAAGGAATCGACACCCCAACTATACTATGATAACCGTGAATATATTTTGGGCGTAATCAAATTTTGACGCCATTATCGGGGAGACGATTTACAATCTAAAGGAGCAGGTTTGCTTGGTCAACAGCAAAAGCAGTAACTTCATTCCATCTTATTGTTTTATTATTATTTACTTATTTATTTTATTTTATTTCAGTTTAATTTTAAGTTTGAATTTTTATTATATTTATTTATTTATTTATAGTTTATTCTTCTATTTTTATTTCTAGTTTTATTTGTGTTTAATTGCATGCCTAGACGTAGGGATATATTTGGTAGATTTGTTAGGATTGAAGAGGAAAACTCACACTTAAAAAGTCTATTTGATAATTTTTTGTCACACCATCTACATCTAACACACACGGCATGAGTGAGTACAAGAGGCCACCGATGAGGACTCTTGAAGAGTACCTTCATCTCATTCGCACAACTACACAATCATGTATAATATTTCCTTCTAATGCACAACATATAGATTTTAAACCTAGAATGATACAATATCTCTCAACCTTTCATGGTTTGGAGAACGAGAACCCTTATGTGCACGTTATAGAGTTTGAAGAAGTTGTAGCAACTTTCTATGACCTGTTTGGCACTACATACATAATTAGACTTAAGTTCTTGCCCTTTGCCCCTCAAGGATAGAGCTAAGAACTGGCTGTATTTTTTATGACCTCGGTCAATCGAATCATGAGGTGAGATGACATAGGCATTTTTTAATAAATACTTCCCATACCATAAGACTAATGTCTTGAAAAGATAAATCTATACCTTCTCCTAGAAAGTCAGTGAAACTCTTTATCAAATGTAGGAGAGGTTTAAGGAGATGTTAGCTAGTTGTCATCACCATGGGTATGAGAGTTGGCGCTTAGTGAGCTATTTTTATTATGATCTAACCCGTAGAGAGCATCAATTCATTGAGACAATGTGCAATGGTGATTTTATACAAAATGACCCTGATGAGGCAATAGAGTACTTGAATGACCTAGCTAAAAAATCTCACACTTGGACTGGATCTAAAGCCATGGATAACACTGACTGACACACCCCACTATTTCTAGCAGAGGCATACACCATTTTAGGGAAGATGATAGTCTTAAGGCACAAGCTGAGCTATTAATTAGGGAGTTAGGAGCCTTAAAAGCCAAGATAGCAAAACTATACATGCATTAGCCCAGTTAGAACCTCAAGAGGTATGCTTGTGTGCAAGAGAACTAACCATCTAGCCCAATAATGTCTTGTAAATGGTGAGATTGGGGGAACATATGAGGCATAATGCAATACCTTAGGGATGTATAAGAAACTATATACACCGTATTCAGATACCTATAATCCTAGTGTAGACACTGTATTTTTGCATATAAGTCCCGATGATGAGTCTCACATAGAGGCACTACCTGATAAGTTGTAGAACTCGAGGAAAACGGACGTCAGAAGAGAAAAGTCAAAATTCAATAACTTGTTGGAATTAGTTCGTTTGCTCAGCTTCGGGTTCGCTCGTTGGACCTCTGTTTTAAAATTTATCCTCAGCCCAAAACCCTGCCGCTACAACACACAAGCCCACACACCACCAAGCCACAAAAAAGCCCACCAAAAAGAACCAACCACACGCCCACAAGCCCTCTAATACACGCCCAAGCCCATTCAAACCCATCTAAAATAATTAACACATTAAACACATGTTAAAATCCAAACAAATCAAATCACCTTCCCCATTTAAACAAATCAAATCAAATCACATGCCTAAATTAAAGAAATCAAATCAAATCCCATAAATCCATTTCCTAACTAAAAAAATCACCTTCCTAATTCAATGGATCCTTTCCTTGTACAACACTAATTAAAAGATATCCATTATAATTTCATGATTCATTATCTTCCTGTACAAGGAAAACCCTAAACCTTTCTTATAAAAATGAGTACAAACCAAGCCATTCCCCTAGACATTCACGCCCTACACAAAGAAAATCCCCCTTCATTATCGAAACCAACAAACCTCAAAAATAGTCCCTCATCACCGAAAACAGTAGCCTAAAACACCCTTCCATTGCCGTAAAATAATAGCTTAAAATACCCTTCCATTACCACAAAACAGTAGCCTAAAACGCCCTTCCATTGTCACAAAACAGTAGCCTAAATCACCACCGACAACTGCCCAGAAAACTGCGCTAAATCACCATCGAAAATTGCCCAGAAAACTGCACTATATTACCGTAAAAACTGCCCAGAAATTGCCCTTCTTTTACCGTAAAAACTGCCCAGAAATAGCCCACTTTCACCGTAAAAACTGCACCTAAACTGCCTTCTTTCACCACAAAACACAGCCCAGAAGACTGCCTTCTTTCACCGTAAAACACAACCCAGAAAACTGTATTCTTTCACTGTAAAACACAGGCTAAAAAACTGCCTTGAACTGCCACATTAACTGCACCTTGAAACCCATTTAAATACCGCACAAACAGTCCCTAATTACCGCAAAAATATTAGCAAAAAACAGCAACAAAAACATAGGAAATCGCAGCCCAAAACAGCGAGGCGACTAAGGAAAACATTGAACCAGTGAACATGAGGAGTTGCGGAGCATTAGCCCTTCAGACAACCGCGTAACGCACTTCCAATAGATGACTTAAAAGACTAGACTTATGGCACCCTTTTTATTTATTCTCGTTCATTTTATTATTAATTATTAGTATTTCTTCGCATTCATATTGTTGATTTATGTATGTTGTGGCCATTAGATAAATGATTTTATGTTATCTCTCGCGGTATATCGGATGGAAACCCATACGTAAATTCCATAGCCGAATTCGAATGGACGGTAGTGCAGTCTGTACTTGGGATATAATTCCACGTACCGCTTGAGAAATACACATATTTCATTTCGTCTAATCTTGTGTTTATCCATTGTTTATTAGAAATAGTATGTCATTTTCGTGCATGATTTAGTTATTTCTTTCATGTTAGGAATTTGATTATCTCTCTTTAATATTTGTGTTTAGACAATTATTTACTTATGTTTTCGTGTTTATCAACTTTAAGTGTTCATGAGATTGTGTGCTTGTCGTTATTCCGACTTACTTTTATGCATGCAAATTTAGATATAGGTTTTATGTGAACTTAGATATAGGTTGTATGTGAACTTAGATATAGGTTGTATGTGATAGGTCATTCTTAGGTATGTAAGTTGCGTAGACTTGGTTAGATTATTACATAAATCTTTTCATTACAAGTGGCATAAGTAATGGACCACTCCGAACCCAACAATTTGAGGTCTTCCCTCGCGAGGGGTGAGTGCGGCCTTAAATCTTTTCCCAGTTCACACTGGGTGGCGACTCTATTATTCTCCAATTTAGTCCCTCGCAGGCTACTCCGTACTGCCGACCGGGCCACGGCCTGGAACAGCATCGCCGATTTCTATGTCCTACAGTCTGGCGACTCTACTGGGCATAGAGAATCGGCCCTGAAATAATGTTGTAGGACATAGATATTGGCGACGCTGTTCTAGGCTCGCAGCCTAGTTGGGAGTACGGAGTAGCCATCAGGAGACTAAACCGAAGAATAATGGAGTCGCCATCCGGTGTAAACCGGGAAAGTAATTTAAGGTCGTACTCACCCCTCGCAAGGGAATACCTCAAACCGTTGGGTTCGGAATGGTCCCTTACTTATGCCACTTGTAATGAAATGATTTGTGTAATAATTTAATCGAATCTACGAAACATATATTTCCTAGAGTATTCTATTTCTAAGTTCACATGCATGAAAATAAAGCACATTTCTAAGTTTGCATATAACATATATCTAAGTTTGCATGCGTAAAAGTAAATCGAAATGACTGCAAGCATATAATTTCATAAACACATTGTACTTATGAATATGGAAACACAAGTAAATAACAATTGCACAAGCATGTATAATAAAGAGAAACAATTAGATGCATAATGGAAAGAGATAACTAAAGAGGCAATTGTACATTAAGATAAACGTGCCATGATGTGATGCAAAAGAAGATAGACAAATAGGGTGAAAGAAAAGAGATGCAATATATGCCTACATCTATATAGGACTTCGAGTGTTCGATTGAACGTATTTCACGTCCAATCGAATGTGTTTTATCTGGCGCGGCAAAACGTCGTGGCCAAGGTAGCCCTTAGGCTTTTCATCCCTCAAAATAGAGGACCTTTAATCCAACTTGATTTGCCTATGCGTATTGCAATATGATGCATGATTATGCAAGGAGATGACATACAGAAAGAAAATAACCAGATAAAAGGCACGGTAAAAGATTGTCATAAATGTAGCCTTTTAGACTTTTCTTGCCTCAAATAGAGAACCTTTAGACCAACATAATAAGCTCATGCGCATTACAATGCATATAAAATAAAGACAACAATATAGGACTTCGTATGCTCAATTGAACATATCTCACATTCAACCAAACATACTTCGTCCGGCGTGACAAAACGTCGTGGTAAAGGTAGCCCTTAGGCTTTTCATCCCTCAAAACGGAGGACCATTAATCCAACTTGATTTGCCCATGCGCATTACATTACAATGTATATAAATAAATAAGACAAGGATATGGACTTCGTATGTCCGATTAAACATATCTCACATTCGATCAAATACACTTCATCCGGCGTGGCAAAAAGTCGTGGCAAAGGTGGCCCGTAGGCTTTTCATACCTCAAAATGGAGGACCTTTAATCTAGCTTGATTTTCCCATGCGCATGGTGTTACAATGCATATAAAATAAAGACAATAATATAGAACTTCGTATGCTCGGTTGAACATATCTCATATTCAATCAAACACACTTCGTCCGGCGCGGTAAAACGTCATGGCAATGGTAGTCCGTAGGCTTTTTATCCCTCAAAATGGATGACCTTTAATCAAACTTTATTTGCCCATGCGCACTATATCATCAATGCATAAAAAAATAACATACAGAAAGTAAATGGCGGAATATAAAAATACGAGTAAAAAATGAGCAAGATAAAATAAAGCAAAATATATGCCGTTTACTCAAGCGGTACGTGGAGTTGTTTCCCAAGTACAGACCGTACTACCGTCCATTCGGATTCGGTTATAGAATTTACGTCTGGGTTTCCATCTGATATAGCACAAGAGACGACACATTTTCCATTCATCCAATAGCCATAGCATTCATTAATCAACGATACTCATACACATAAATATTAATAAAATAAAATAAATAAGCGGAAATAACTGAAGAATGGTGCCCTCAGGTCTAACCTCTTTTGTCATCTCTCTATAGGACACAGAACTTGGGCGACGCATGCTGTTCTAGACTCAGGGCCTAGTTGAGAGTACAGAGTAGTCCGCGAGGAACTAAATCGGAGAATAATGGAGTCGCCACCCAGTGTGAACCGGGACAAAGGTTTAAGGCCGCACTCACCCCTCGCAAGGGAAGACCTCAAACCGTTGGGTTCGGAATGGTCCCTTACTTATGTCATTGTGATGATATAATTTGTGCAATAAATCGATCGCATCTACTCCATAATCATGTTCAAAGGTCACTTAGATCTAATATGCTTCTGCTAAATAAATCCTAATCTAAGTTTGCATGCTTGAAAGTAAGTCTTTAAACAAGAAACATGCGATATCAAACATCGAACATATTGAGCCATCAAACCAATATAAACAAATAATTACTTAAACATGAATATAAACTAAATTAAACATCATGCATAACGAGTAAAGGAACAACATGCCTAAATAACATAATAATGCTTTAAAATTAAATAACGAAGCTAAATTAAATCATGTTTAAAATAATAAATAAACAACCTAGAACTATGACATGCTCAAATACAAATTTGGATGAGACAAGATACATGTATCTTAAGTGGTACGTAGTGTTGTATCCCGAGTGCAGACCATACTACCGTCCATTCGGAATCGGCTAAGGAATTTACGTCCGGGTTTCCATCCGATATATCATAAAAGGGGACACATGTCCCGTCCATCCAACAATCAAATCATGCCTCAAACGACTCTCATGCAATAATATTTTAAAATAAATAAAAGAAGATAAAAGAAGATAAGTAAAAAAGGTGTCCTCATGTCTAACCTCTTTTGTCGTCTCAAGAAAGGGCGTTACACGTCCGTTGGAAGGGTGATTGATCCGATGCTTTTCCGATTTGTCTGCTCAACGTCTTTCCTTGTTGTTTTGATGCTTGGGCTGCTGTTTTAAGTCCGTTTTGCTGCTGTTTTGCTGCTGTGTTTCAGGTCACTGTTTTGGTCGATTAGTGGACTGTTTTGGGTGATTTGGGAGGCCAAATGGGTGCGGTTTTGGTATTTTTTAGGGGGGTTTTGTGCAGTTTTTTAGTGCAGTTTTTAGGTGTTTCGGGGACTGTTTTGAGGGCTAAAATCACTGTAAAAACGATCCGGTCAGTGGGCTGATTTGCGGCAGTAAAGGTACAGTGCAGTGAGTGTTTTCTGGACTGTTTGGCCGTGAATTGAAGGGCAGTGTGTGGGGGGTGATTTGTGGCACTTTGGGGCTGTATTGAGGCTTGTTTTAGTGTGTTTTGGGGCTGTGAAGAGTTACTTGAATTGCGTCAAAAGGGGCTGTGAAAAAGGGTGTTGGGCGTGAATGGTAGGGATGAAGGGGAGATGGATGCGGCAATGCTAGGTTTCCTGGCTTGGTGGTGCGGCAATGGAGGCTTCATGGGGGTGCTTGGGCATGCACAAGAGGGCTTGAATGAGTGCTTTAGGCGTGTGAAAGAGGTATATCAGCTAGGGTTGTGAATGGGGGTGAATGTCTCTTTTTTATAGGCAAATAGAGGAGACTTTCCTTATTTAAATAGGAAAGAATCTCCTAATTGGTTCTTCATAAGGAATAGATCTCCTTATTTGGGGTGGTGATTGGATTTGATTTGATTTCTTTTATTTAGGTAAGGATTTTGCTAGATTTAAACATGTGATAAATATGCATTTACTTAAATAAGAAGGCATTTGGGCGTGAATCACATCCCCTGGGTGTGGACTTGGTTTGACTTGATGGGCTTGGGTATTTTGGGCTTGGTTTGGGCTTGGTAAGTGGTCTATGGTTTGGGCCTAAGATAAGATTTGAAACGGAAGTCCAGCAAGCAACCGAAGCTAAACAACTTGGATGAATCCACCAAAAATTCTATTTTCCAACTTTACCCTTCCAACGTCCGTTTCCCGCGGCTTTTATGACTAAAGAGGTAGTTGTCTCTATACGAGACTCATCATCGGGCTGATATGTAAAAATGCAATGCCTACAGTCGCCCCCACTTTGATGGGACTTGTACAGTGTGTGACAATGACAATCCTATCAAAGTACGTGCAATGCATTTTTACTTACCTGGCTCGCCAGCTGCCACTTGACTTGCCATTCCCGAACAGTTGATGTGATGATGTGATGAAGTCCATTCCCGAACTGTCACCGTGTTGTGATCGATTCCCGAGCCGATCTCCATTCCCGGAGTACTGTCGTGATGTGGTGTGATGAAGTCCATTCCCGAACTGTCACCATGTTGTGGTCCATTCCCGAACCGATCTCCATTCCCGGAGTACTGCTGTGATGTGATGTGATGAAGTCCATTCCCGAACTGTCACTGTGTTGTGGTCCATTCCCGAACTGATCTCCATTCCCGGAGTGCCATTCTCGGCGAGCTCATTCCCGAGCTGTCCATTCCCGGACTGTCCATTCCTGGATAATATCTCCATTCTCGGAGTGCCATTCCCGACGTGCCATTCTCGGCGTGCTCATTCCCGAGCCGTCTATTCCTGGACTGTCCCTTCCCGGACTATATCTCCATTCTCGGAGTGCCATTCCCGACGTGCTCATTCCCGAGCTGTCCATTCCTGGACTATATCTCCATTCTCGGAGTGCCATTCCCAGCGTGCCATTCTCGGCGTGTCCATTCCCGGACTTGTCCATTCCCGGACTACATCTCCATTCTCGGGTCCCATTCCCGGTGTACCATTCTCGGCGTGTCCATTCCCGAACTTGACTGATTCTGATAAAGATGTGAGCCTTGCCCCAAAGTGCCATACCCGACTAGACTGATATTGATGCTAATGTGGGCCACGCCCCAAACTAATGTTGATGTAGGCCTCGCCCTAAACTGATGTTGATGTGGGCCTTGGCCTTGGGATTCATTCCAAATTCTGACGACGTGGGCCTCGGCCCTGGGATTCATTCCTTGGATTCATTCCAAATTCTGACGTCGTGGGCCTCGGCCTTGGGATTCATTCCAAATTCTGACGTCGTAGGCCTCGGCCCTGGGATTCATTCCCTGGATTCATTCCAAATTCTGACGACGTGGGCCTCGGCCCTGGGATTCATTCCAAATTCTGACGACGTGGGCCTCGGCCCTGGGATTCATTCACTAGATTCATTCCAAATTCTGACGACGTGGGCCTCGACCCTGGGATTCATTCTAAATTCTGAAGACGTGGGCCTCGGCCCTGGGATTCATTTCTTGGATTCATTCCAAATTCTGACGACGTGGGCCTCGGACCTGGGATTCATTCCCTGGATTCATTCCAAAACTATGCTGATGTGGGCCTCGGCCCTAGGATTCATTCCTAAAACTGATGCTGACAATACGGGCTTCAACCCTGGGACTCATCCCCAAACAACTACTGATATGGGCCTCGACCCCAAACTGAAACTGATGTGGGCCTCGCCCCCATGCTAACACTGATGTGGGCCTCGCCCCAGAACTGATACTGATATGGGCCTCGCCCCTAGGTCTCATCCCAAAAGTACTCATATGTTGCAGATTCTGGTTGGCTTGACTTTGCCGCTTTCTTTTTTTTCTTCTTTGAAACCTGTGAATACAAAACAAAACAAACGCAAAAAGGAATGCAAACTATGTTACGTGTATGCATGTATGCATGAATGAATTTCTTATTCCGCTGGGTTAGGTCTTCCACTAGTTCTCCAGGTGATTACTCAGTCTTCTCTCTGGTCTCATGGCTCAATTTCTTGTTATTCTTCTTATTCAAAGGGTGGTAGACTGGTCGCTCCTAGTCTTGATTTAGCTTTCTGTTCTCCGCTGTTTGCACTTGGTCAAGATGAACCACATGGCGGGGCCTTCCATATCATCATACTATATCACATGCTACGAAATAGTCCCAATAGTTATACATGTTATCGTCCTCAAGGAATGCCCAGTAATGAAACCAGAGAACATTCAAAACACTCAATGCAACTCAAATCTGAGTTTTTAAATAAATGATCTATGCCAGACTCAAAGTGTGTGTGTGCAAAGGTTTCTTCGCAAATTCATCCCCAGGTAAGCTGACTCAATGATTTCGTTTCAAAAATCGGGATCGATGGGTCAAACCAATCCAGATGTCTCAATTATGTCTACAATTGCCTTTTCATGCTCAATGTGGTATAGTTTTATCTTTCTTTTCCTTTGTCTTTTTTTTTTCTTCTCATTTTGAACTTCATTTTTTTCTTTTCTCTCTTTTTTTTCTTTCTTTTCTTTTTTTTTTTCATTCTTTGACACATCTACCCTTTAAGGTAGCATTTCTCCTCATAGTGGTCCTAATACTCGCCCATTGGTAGCTTCACGCTTATCGATTATAGGCCGTCTATTTTTTTTTATTTTAGAGACTTTTCTTTTATTTTCAACCATACCACACATCATAACACAAGAAAGTCAAGATAGACATCTAAACAAACGGTCATTCACCGACCTACAATTTCTTCAACTAGTCACTTTTCTAGCTACTCAGGTTTTCACTGCTAAGAACCATAATCAGGTGCTTACGAGTTTAACATAGATCAATTACTCAAAGCATCAGATAAAACCACATCAAGGGTTTATCGTTTCTAAAGTTTCACTCTAAAGCAATCAATTTCATCATCGGACTTATGTCTAGCTATCAAGGTCTAAAAATAAATAATTTTTTTCTTTTTTTTCTTTTTTCGAAGGCCCCCACAATGGTCTTTCTATCTTTGCCGTAAGGTTTTCTGTTTCTCGATTTCCTTTTCCTCGCTATCCATGTTTGCTAAACTATTTTTTGACAATTTTTATTTTATCCTTAACCCAACGGATATCTATGATGGCTTTTAAGACACAGTGGTTAACATGATGCGTGTATGCATGAGATGCATGAGATGCGTACGATGTATGAGATATGTAAGTCGACCCATTATCATTTTAGAGTATTCAATCACACCATCGCGTGGTGAAAACTTGTCCCAGTTGAAAAGGCCCAACAAGTTTACACTTTGCGATGATATAGCTAAATGACTTCGAATGATAAGAGGCCCATCCACAAAATGGCCCATCGGCATTTTAGAAGCTTTTGGCCCAACTGTCAAAAGACACAAACTTGTCCCAGTTTAAATGGCCCAACAAGTTCATTCCCTTTGACAGAAGGTCCAACTGGACCCAAATGACGATGGTCCATCAGACACATAATTATAAGATGACTAACTACAGGTTCTTTATGGCTAAGTCTCATAAGTGGGTTCACGGGGCGCGGACAAAGGCTCTTATTGACAAAGGTTTGCCCACAACTATGACTCCCCACTCAAGGGTTTAAGTGACCAAGTGAGCGCACCTTTTTTATACCTTACGGTACGTGCCAACGAGTTATGGTGTGTGACTGACTGTCGAATGGACTTCCCGTTGTAGATTCCCCATAGGGAGGGTGGAGCGAACTCTCTTAAATACCCAAGCCTCTTAGGCTCTTATCACTTGGTGACAGGAATAAACAACGAGTCCTCCAAACTAGTCTATCACAACAAGCTACGGGTAATGATTATCTAGGTGCCTTCGTAGCTTTTCCTCGAAAGGTAGTGAATGAAGGAAGACACCAAACCATCACCTAGCTCAACAGATGCCTTTGATTAAACCCCTTTCAACCCACTATAGACACGGTCAACTAAAGCACAAATCATAAACATCACCAGACATGATTTCGGGCCGATTCTCTATCCACAGTGGAGTCGCCAGACTGTAAGACATAGAACTTGGGCGACGCATGCTGTTCTAGACTCAGGGCCTCGTTGAGAGTACGGAGTAGTCCGCGAGGAACTAAACCGAAGAATAATGGAGTCGCCACCCGGTGTGAACCGGGACAAAGGTTTAAGGCTGCACTCACCCCTCGCAAGGGAAGACCTCAAACCGTTGGGTTCGGAATGGTCCCTTACTTATGTCATTATGATGATATAATTTGTGCAATAAATCGATCGCATCTACTCCATAATCATGTTCAAAGGTCACTTAGATCTAATATGCTTCTGCTAAATAAATCCTAATCTAAGTTTGCATGCTTGAAAGTAAGTCTTTAAACAACAAACACGCGATATCACACATCGAACATATTGAGCCATCAAACCAACATAAACAAATAATTACTTAAACATGAATATAAACTAAATTAAACATCATGCATAACGAGTAAAGGAACAACATGCCTAAATAACATACTCATGCTTTAAAATTAAATAACGAAGCTAAATTAAATCATGCTTAAACAATAAATAAAAAACCTATAACTATGACATGCTCAAATACAAATTTGGATGAGACGAGATACATGTATCTTAAGTGGTACGTAGCGTTGTATCCCGAGTGCAGACCATACTACCGTCCATTCGGAATCGGCTATGGAATTTACGTCCGGGTTTCCATCCGATATACCACAAAAGGGGACACATGTCCCGTCCATCCAACAATCAAATCATGCCTCAAACGACTCTCATGCAATAATATTTTAAAATAAATAAAATAAAATAAAAGAAGATAAGAAAAAAGGTGCCCTCAGGTCTAACCTCTTTCGTCGTCTCAAGAAAGGGCGTTACACGTCCGTTGGAATGGTGATTGATCCGATGCTTTTTCGATTTGCCTGCTCAACATCTTTCCTCGTTGATTTGATGCTTGGGCTGCTGTTTTAAGTCTGTTTTGCTGCTGTTTTGCTGCTGCATTTCAGGTCACTGTTTTGGTCGATTAGTGGACTGTTTTGGGTGATTTGGGAGGCCAAATGGGTGCGGTTTTTGGTGATTTTTTAGGGGGTTTTGTGCAGTTTTTTAGTGCAGTTTTTAGGTGTTTCAGGGACTGTTTTAGAGCTAAAATCACTGCAAAAATGATCAGGTCAGTGGGCTGATTTGTGACAGGAAAGGTGCAGTGTAGTGAGAGTTTTCTGGACTGTTTGGGCGTGAATTGAAGGGCAGTGTGTGGGGGTGATTTGCGGCACTTTGGGGCTGTATTGAGGCTTGTTTTGGTGTGTTTTGGGGCTGTGAAGAGTGGCTTGAATTGCGTCAAAAGGGGCTGTGAAAATGGGTGTTGGGCGTGAATGGTAGGGATGAAGTGGAGATGGATGCGGCAATGCTAGGTTTCCTGGCTTGGTGGTGCGGCAATGGAGGCTTCAAGGGGGTGCTTGGGCGTGCACAAGAGGGCTTGAATGAGTGCTTTAGGCGTGTGAAAGAGGTATATCAGCTAGGGTTGTGAATGGGGGTGAATGTCTCTTTTTTATAGGCAAATAGAGGAGACTTCCTTATTTAAATAGGAAAGAATCTCCTAATTGGTTCTTCATAAGGAATAGATCTCCTTATTTGGGGTGGTGATTGGATTTGATTTGGAATGGATTTGATTTGATTTCTTTTATTTAGGTAAGGATTTTGTAAGATTTAAACATGTGATAAATATGCATTTACTTAAATAAGAAGGCATTTGGGCGTGAATCACATCCCCTGGGCGTGGACTTGGTTTGACTTGATGGGCTTGGGTATTTTGGGTTTGGTTTGGGCTTGGTAAGTGGTCTATGGGGGTTTTGGGCCTAAGATAAGCTTTGAAGCGGAAGTCCAGCAAGCAACCGAAGCTAAACAACTTGGATAAATCCACCAAAAATTCTGTTTTCCAACTTTACCCTTCCAACGTCCGTTTCCCGTGGCTTTTATGACTAAAGAGGTAGTTGTCTCCATACGAGACTCATCATCGGGCTGATATGCAAAAATGCAATGCCTACACTCTCGAAAGCGCGGTACGCGGTTGTTGGAAGGGTTGATGCTCCGTAACTCCTCCGATTCACTGGTTCAACATTTTCCTTCGCTGTTTTATTGTTTGGCCTGCTGTTTTACTCCATTTTATGGCTGTTTCTGGTTGCGGTATTGGTTCACTATTTTGTGGTAAAGTGGGACTGTTTTAGCTTACGATTTGCGGGTTTTGCGCGGTAATTTTTGGTGAAGTTTTGCGATAAAATCTGGACTGTTTGGGGTAGTTTTTCTGGACAGTTTATGGCAGCTTTCAGGGTTCAGTTCGGGACTATTTTGGTCAGTTTCGGGGACTATTTTGGACAGTTTTGGGGACTATTTTGGGTAGTTTTATGAGTGGGTTCTTGTTCGGTAACTATGGGCAGTGCGTTTTTGACTGAGTGGATATGTTGTTACTCACGTGGCCTTTGTTTAGTTTTGTTGCAGGGTTACTTTATTGTTTACGTATGGGCTGCATCAAAGTGAGTCGGTTGATTGTGTGAGTCGGTGGAGAGAGGGAGAGCGTGAGGTGTTCGTGAGTGGGTTAGTGTGATGGAGAGAAGCGTCAAGGCATTAGGGTTTACTTGATGAGGGAGAGTGGTGCATGGCTCATTTTTTTTGATTTATAGAGGGTTGTGTGCTACGTGTGTGTTTGTTAATGATGAGGGCCATATGCATGTATTCCGTGAGGAGAGAGGGAAATGTTTGTGAGTGGCTTTTGTTGCGTTTCGCTGTTTGTGTGAGTTTATTTACTGTGTTACATGTAGGGTTGCATGGTCTCTATGCGTGTATTCAGACAGAGAAGTGTTAGGTTTTTGGTCTGTGATATGCGAAGTCGAGTGAGGAGAGAGGAGAGACGATGGGAGAGAGAGAAGAGAGGAGCTTATTGTTTGTTGTTTGTGAGTGAAGGCCGTGTGAGGGGGACGAAGCTAGGGATTTTTGGTAGCTCTGTCGTGAGTTTCTTCCATGTGTGGAGGGCTGTTAAATAGTGGGGAGCCAAGAGAGAAGGCTTGTCTAGTCTAGGGTTTATTTTTGTTGTTCCAAAGAGAGATGCTACTAGGGTTGGTCGTGTGAATGGAGAGAAGAAGAGGCCGTGAGTTGTCTAGAGCATTAGGGTTGCATTTTATGTTATTTTTATAGTTGTCAATTAGGGTTATACATGGGTTTTGAAAAGGAAACAAATCAATTAAATTAGGGATGGATTTAATTAGTTAAAAAAGGAAAGGATAATTGTATTTTGGTGGGGGAATATATTTAAATTGGTAGGTGATTTATTTATATTAGGAAGAGATTTGCTTAAATTAGGAATTTTATTTAATTAGATTTTAATTAGATTTAATTTAATTTAATTTAATTGGTTTTAATTTAATTTAATTTTTAATTATTTCTTGGATTGGGCTTGGGTGAGATGGGCTTGGTGTGTGTCTCAGTGATGTGTGGGCTTGGTGTGTGGTTTGTGGGGGTTTGGGCCAAAGGTGTGTTTTAAAACGGAAGTCCAACAAGCAAACCCGAAGCATAAACAAACGAATTAATTCCAACAATGTGTCAATTCTTGACTCTTCCCATCCAACGTCCGTTTCCCGTGACTTCCGTAACTAAAGAGGTAGTGTCTCCATGTGAGACTCATCATAGGGACTTATATGTAAAAATGCAGTACCTACAGTCGCCCCCATTTTGATGGGACTTGTGCAGTGTGTGACAATGACAATCCTATCAAAGTTTATGCAATGCATTTTTACATACGTGGCTCGCCAGCTGCCACTTGACTTGCCTGTTGCTTTGATTTGATTTGATTTGGTGGTGAGCTGCTACGACCCCTGGTTCATTCCTGAACTGTTTCTGTGATGTGGTCCATTCCCGAACCGTTACTGTGATGTGGTATATTCTCGAACTTTGTTCCATTCTCGGAGTGTCACTCCCGGCTTGTTCATTCCCGAACTGTGTTTCCATTCTCGGAGTGCCATTCCCAGCTCGTTCATTCCCGAATTGTGTTTCCATTCTCGGAGTGCCATTCCTAGCTTGTTCATTCCCGAACTGTACTTCATTCTCGAAGTGCCATTCTCGGCTTGTTCATTCCCGAACTATGCTCATTCTCGGAGTGACATTCTCGACTTGTTCATTCCTGAACTATGCTCCATTCTCGGAGTACCATTCTCGGGTTATTCATTCCCGAACTGTGCTCCATTCTCGGGATGTCATTCTCAACCTGTTCATTCCCGAACTGTGCTCCATTTTCGGAGTGCCATTCCCGGCTTGATCATTCCCGAACCTTGCTCCATTCTCGGAGTGCCATTCCCGGCTTGTTCATTCCCGAACTGTGTTCCATTATCGGAGTGCCATTCCCGGCTCGTTCATTCCCGAACTGTATTTCCATTCTCGGAGTGCCATTCCCTACTCGTTCATTCCCAAACTGTGTTTCCATTCTCGGAGTGCCATTTCCGGCTCGTTCATTCCCAAACTGTGCTCCATTCTCGGAGTGCCATTTGCCATTCTCAGCTTGTTCATTCCCGAACTGTGCTCCATTCTCGGAGTGCCATTCTCAGCTTGTTCATTCCCGAACTTTGCTCCATTCTCGGAGTGTCATTCTCGACTTGTTCATTCCCGAACTGTGTTCCATTCTCGGAGTGCCATTCTCGGCTTGTTATTCCTGAACTGTGTTCCATTCTCGGAGTGCCATTCCCGGCTTGTTCATTCCCGAACTGTGCTCCATTCTCGGAGTGCCATTCCCGGCTTGTTCATTCCCAAACTGTGCTCCATTCTCAGAGTGCCATTCCCGGCAAAACTGATACTGATGTTGATGTGTCTCCATACCCAGAGTGCCATCCCCAGTAAAACTGATACTGATGTTGATGTGGGCCTCGCCCCCAGGACTCATCCCCAAAACTAATACTGATGTAGGCCTCGCCCCCGGGACTCATCCCCAAAACTAATACTGATGCGGGCCTCGCCCCCGGGACTCATCCCCAAAACTGATACTAACAATGCGATGGTTCATACTGTACCGCCTCTCATGAGATAATCCTGATAGCTAGACATATTTTCGTCCTCAACGGGTGTTTCACGTCGAAACTAGAGAACCTTCAAAGTACTTAATACACTCAGATCCGGCCGTCTGAATGAGTGATCTGAACTATACTCCTAGTGTGTGTGTGTGCCAAGGCTCTTTCGCAGCTTCATCCTTAAGTAAGTCAACTCGATGATTTTGTCTTGGAGAATCGGACCGGTGGGTTTAACCAACCTAGATATCTTGATCATATTCTGTGACTACTTCGTCATACTCAATATGATATGGTCTTCTTCTTTTTTCTTGTCTCTTTCTTTTCATTTTTTTCATTCTTTTTTCTTTTTCTTTTTCACACTTTTCTTTCTTTTTCTTTCTTTGACACACCTACCCTTTAAGGTAGCATTTCTCCTCATGGTGGTCCTAATAATCGCCCATGGGTAGCTTCACGCTTATCGGTTATAGGCGATCTATTTTTTCTTTTCTTTTCATTACAAAGACTTTTTCTTTGTTTCCAACCATATCATATATCGTAGCATAAGTAAACCAGGGTGGACATCCAGGCAAACGGTCATTCGTTGATCCATCATCTCTTCAACTAGTCATCTCGCCAACTACTCAGGTTTCTACCTCTGAGATCCCGTAATCAAGTGCTCGTGAGTCCAGCCGAAATCAATCCATTCAGAGTACCAGATAAGAGCACATCTCGCACTTATCGTTTATAAGGTTTCTCCCTACAGCAAACAATGTCATCACCAGACACATGCCTAACTATCAAAGACTTCTCTCTCTATTTTCTCTCTCTTTCCTTTCTCTCTCTCTTTCTTATCTCTCTCTCTCTTTTTGTCACTCACTCACTCCATGGAATTCTTCCTTTCTAATGCTAATAATATGGGCTTCGCCCCCTGAGATCCATTCCCGAAACTCATGCTGATATGGGCCTCAACCCTGGGATTCATACCCAAAAATGATATTGTGTTGTCGCTACTTCTGATTGGCTTGTCTTTGTCGCTTTCTTTTTTTTCTTCTTCAAAACTTGTGAATACAAAACAAACACAAAACATAAAAATGAATGCAAAATACGTTACGTGTATGCATGCATGCATGAATGAGTTTCCTATCCCGTTGAGTTAGGTCTTCCGCCAATTCCCTTGATGACCATTCTTCTCTTCTTCAGGCAAAGTATTGCTTCAATCTATCCACATTGATCGGCTCTGTGAACTCATTCCCTTCCAAGTCTGACAGCTTCACCGCCCTATTTCCCAGTTTCTGAATAACTATCCTGTCTTTTCAGCATGTTTCTTCCGAGGATTCCCCGTATTCTAAACATCGCTGAGTATCATAGTACCAGGCTTGAATGCTTTTATCAAATATACTCATGTTGCAGGTTGAAAGGAAGAAACTCAGGCAAGTAAACGAAATGGACGTCTTTATTATCATTAAGAAAAGGTTCGAACAAGTAGACAAAATCAATATCTTTATTAAGAATACAGGATCAAATAACTACGAGAAATAGCTTCATCATTCGCAGCATTGCCTTCTTCCTCGACCTATGGTTCTCCTCTGCTGTGATTCCCTATTGCCATGAAAGAAACTGGGTGGTTGAGAGTTTGGAGGACAAAGCTTTCGGGCAGGCCGGAGTTGATCATATAGGTGGGTGGTGGAACATAGTGGTAGTTTGGTAGAGGATTTCTGTGTGTGTTGGGTTTTTCTTTTTCTGGGTCGGGTATTTTATGGGAATCTATGAGGTCTTGGATTTCATGACTGAGGCGGGTGCAGTTATCGGTGTCATGGCCATGTTGCTAGTGGAAGTGGAAATAAAGGTTCGCATTGAGGTTTGGCGGTGGAGGGTGTGGGAGTGGTTTAGGAGTTCTTGTCCCTTCAACTTCTTAAGCACCTTAGATAAAGGCTTCCCAGGTTAGAGAAATACCGGTTCCTAATGGCAGCAACCTTGGCAGTAGTGGGTTTGGTCTCAGAATGCCCCCCAAAAGTCCTTCTATTCTGGCCATAGAACCTTCTGTTCTCAACTTGTTCCTCCTCAATATCCATAACAGTCTCTCTCAACTATCGAAAATCAGCAATCATCGAAGTCATCGTCCTCAACTTACCATAAATAAAGGGTTTGGTGCCATTGATGGTCATTTTGATCTGGTCCTTCTCCGAAGGTCGAGTCTGCATCTTCAGAAGCTGGTTTCTCGAGTGATCCATATAGTCTCTGAAGCTATCCTCTGGCTTCTGCTTGATATATTCCAAGTCACGAAGCGACAAGTCGATCTCCAAATCCGTAACATATTGTTTCAGAAAGGCGTCTGCCAATTTCCTCCAATTTTCCTTAACATTTCTCTCAAGGTTATGATACCACACTACAGGTGCCCCCTCGAGCGACATCCCGAACATCTTCTGAACTTGGCACTGTGACAGGCCCACTGAACTCATTACCGAGATATATTGCCGGATATGGACCCTCAGGTCCCCATTTCCATTGAATTTGGCTATGTCAGGCATTTTAAACTAAGCTGGCAGTTGCTCCTCAAAGGGCATCGCCTCATAATCCAATAAGTCATAATGTTTACCCTTCAATTTATGGATAACCGACTCCACCTGATCTCGGAGCTTCTGTAATTCGGTCTGTGATCCGGCTATTCTTCCCGCGGCATACTCAGCCATATCATCATCAAATACAGGGATATCATCACTTAATCTGTTTGGAGGCTCTTCACGCCTCTCATTCTCAGAACCCCCGCAGCACGGGGTGTAGTCCTATTAGTCATGGCAGTGGTCAAAGCTTGCAGTTGCTCGGTAACCTTAGTGAGATTAGCTTCCAACTGATCCATACGAGATCACTCGTTAACTGATTCACTCATATTCGCTAACGGTCTCTTGACGAGTCTTCCCTCTTCCCTAACCCAATGGGTATCTATGATGGCTCTTTAAGACACAAATGGTTAGCATGATGCGTATATGCATGAGATGCATGAGATGCGTTCGATGTATGAGATATATAAGTCGACCCATTATCATTTTAAAGTATTTAATCATACTATTGCACGGTGCAAACTTGTACCAGTTGAAAAGGCCCAACAGGTTTACACTTTGCAATAACGTGGCTAAACAACTTCAAATGATAAAAGGCTTAAACATAGAATGGCCCATCGACATTTTAGAGACCTTTGGCCCAATTGTTATAAAGCACGGACTCGTCCCAGTTTAAATGGCCCAACAAGCCCATACCTCATGACAAAAGGTCCAACTGAATCCAAATGACAATGGTTCTAAACACAAACATAAAGGGATAGTCTCTACTAGTCTTACAACTACAGTTCATGTACGGGTTTATAGGGGTACAGACAAAGGCTCTCGTCGACGAAGGGTTGCCCACAACTAGGTCTCCCCACTCAAGGATCTGAGCGACAAAGTGAGTGCCCCTTTTTTATATACTAAGTACGTGCCAACGCGTTATCGTACGTGACTGACTGTCAAATGGATTTCCCGTTATAGATTCCCCAGAGGGAGGATGGAGCGAACTCTCTTAAATACCCAAGCCTCTTAGGCTGACAGGAATAAACAACGAGTCCTCCAAATTAGTCCATCACAGTAAGCTACGAATACATGGTTATCTAGGTGCCTTCACAGCTTATCCTTATACAAAGATAGTGAATGAAGGAAGACAGCAAACCATTACCAAGCTTTAATAATGCCTTTGATTAAACACCTTCAACCCACTATAGACACAATTAACTAAAGCACAAATCATAATCACTACAAGACATTATTTCGGGGCCAATTCTCTATCACCAGTGGAGTCGCTAGACTGTAGGACACATATGTTGACGACGCTGTTCTAGGCTCGCGGCCTAGTTGGGAGTACGAAGTAGCCCTCGGGGGACTAAACTGAAGAATAATAGAGTCATCACCCGGTGTGAATCGAGAAAGTGATTTAAGGCCGCACTCACCCCTCGTAAGGGAAGACCTCAAACCGTTGGGTTCGGAATGGTCCCTTACTTATGCCATTTGTAATGAAATGATTTGTGTAATAATTTAATCGAATCTACGCAACATACATTTCCCAGAGTATTATATTTTTAAGTTCACATGCATGAAAATAAAGCTCATTTCTAAGTTTGCATATAACCTATATCTAAGTTTTCATGCGGAAAAGTAAATCGGAATGACGGCAAGCATATAATTTCATAAACATATTGTGCTTATGAATACGGAAACACAAGTAAATAACAATTGCACAAGCATGTATAATAAAGAGAAGCAATTAGATGCATAATGCAAAGAGAAAACTAAAGAGGCAATTGTACATTAAGATAAACGTGCCATGATGCGATGCAAAAGAAGATAGATAATAGGGTGAAAGAAAAGAGATGCAATATATGCCTACATCTATATAGGATTCCGAGTGTCCGATTGAACGTATTTCATGTCCAATCGAACGTGCTTTGTAATATGATGCATGATTATGCAAAGAGATGACATACAGAAAGCAAATAACGAGATAAAAGGCACGGCAAAGGATTGTCGTAAAGGTAGCTTTTTAGACTTTTCTTCCCTCAAATAAAGAACCTTTAGACCAACATAATAAACCCATGCACATTACAATGCATATAAAATAAAGACAACAATATTGGACTTCGCATGCTCAATTGAACATATCTCACATTCAACCAAACATACTTCGTCCGGCGCGGCAAAACATCGTGGTAAAGGTAGCCCTTAGGCTTTTCATCCCTCAAAACGGAGGACCTGTAATCCAACTTGATTTGCCCATGCGCATTACATTACAATGCATATAAATAAATAAGACAAGGATATGAGAATTCATATGTCTGATTAAATATATCTCACATTCAATCAAACACACTTCGTCCGGTGCGACAAAACGTCGTGGCAAAGGTAACCCGTAGGCTTTTCATCCCTCAAAATGGAGGACCTTTAATCCAGCTTGATTTGCCCATGCCCATGACATTACAATGTATATAAAATAAAGACAACAATATAGGACTTCGTATACTCGATTGAACACATCTCACATTCAATCAAACACATTTTGTCCGGTGCGGCAAAATATCGTAGCAAAGGTAGCCTATAGGCTTTTTATCCCTCAAAATGGAGGACCTTTAATCCAACTTGACTTGCCCATGTTCACTATATCATCAATGCATAAACAAATAACGTACAGAAAGTAAATGGCGGAATATAAAAATACGAGTAATAAACAAACAAGATAAAATAAAGTAAAATATGTGTCGCTTACTCAAGCGGTACATGGAGTTGTTTTCCAAGTACAGACCGCACTACCGTCCATTCGAATTTGGCTATGTAATTTACGTCTGGGTTTCCATCTGATATACCACAAGAGACGACACATTTTCCATTCATCCAATAGTCATAGCATTCATTAATGAACGATACTCATACACAGAAATATTAACAAAATAAAAGAAATAAGTGGAAATAACTGAAGAATGGTGCCCTCAGGTCTAACCTCTTTTGTCGTCTCCCAAAAGCGCGGTATGCGGTTGTCGGAAGGGTTGATGCTCCGCAACTCCTCTAGTTCACTGGTTCAATATTTTCCTTCGGTGTTTCACTGTTTGGGCTACTGTTTTACTTCATTTTACGGCTATTTCTGGTTGCGATATTGGCTCACTATTTTACGATAAAGTGGGACTGTTTTGGCTTATGGTTTGTGGGTTTTACGGGGTAATTTTTGGTACAGTTTTGGGTAAAATCTGGATTGTTTGGGGCAGTTTTTATGTACATTTTGCAGCAATTTTCAGGGTACAATTCGGGACTATTTTGGGCAGTTTCGGGGACTATTTTGGGCAGTTTTGTGAGTGGGTTCTTGTTCGATAACTATGGGTAGTGCGTTTTTGGCTGAGTGGATGTGTTGTTGCTAACGTGGCCTTTGTTTAGTTCGATTGCAGGGTTACTTTATTGTTTACGTATGGGTTGCATCAAAGTTAGTCGGTCGATTGTGTGAGTTGGTGGTGAGAGAGGGAGAGCATGAGGTGTTCGTGAGTGGGTTAGTGTGATGGAGAGAAGCATCAAGGCATTAGGGTTTACTTGATGAGGGAGAGTGGTGTGTGGCTCATTTTTGTTGATTTATGGAGGGTTGTGTGCTACGTGTGTGTTTGTTAATTATGGGGGCCATGTGCATGTATTCCGTGAGGAGAGAATGGAATGTTTGTGAGTGGCTTTTATTGTGTGTGGCTGTTTGTATGAGTTTATTTACTGTGTTACATGTAGGGTTGCATGGTCTCTATGCTTGTATTCAGACAGAGAAGTGTTTAGGTTTTTGGTTTGTGATATGCGAAGCCGAGTTAAGAGAGAGGAGAGAAGATGAGAGAGAGAGAAGAGAGGAGCTTATTGTTTGTTGTTTGTGAGTGAAGGGCGTGTGAGGGGGAAGAAGCTAGGTTTTTTGGTAGCTCTGCCGTGAGTTTCTTCCATGTGTGGAGGGCTGTTAAATAGTGGGGAGCTGAGAGAGAAGGCTTGTCTGGTCTAGGGTTTATTTTTGTTAATCCAGAGAGAGATGCTACTAGGGTTGGCCATGTGGGTGGAGAGAAGAAGAGGCCGTGAGTTGTCTAGAGCCTTAGGGTTGCATTTTGTGTTATTTTTATAGTTGTCAATTAGGGTCATGCATGGATTTTGAAAAGGAAACAAATCAATTAAATTAAGGATGGATTTAATTAGTTAAAAAAGGAAAGGATAATTGTATTTGGTGGGGGAATATATTTAAATTAGTAGGTGATTTATTTAAATTAGGAAGAGATTTGCTTAAATTAGGAATTTAATTTAATTGGATTTTAATTGGATTTAATTTAATTTCAATTTAATTGGTTTTAATTTAATTTAATTTGTATTTTAATTATTTCTTAGATTGGGCTTTGTGTGTGTCTTAGTGATGTGTGGGCTTGGTGTGTGGTTTGTGGAGGTTTGGGCAAAGGGTGTGTTTTAAAACGGAAGTCCAACAAGCAAACCCGAAGCATAAACAAAAAAATTAATTCCAACAATGTGTCAATTCTTGACTCTTCCCTTTCGAAGTCCATTTCCCGCGACTTCCACAACTAAAAAGGTAGTGTCTCCATGTGAGACTGCTCATAGGGACTTATATGCAAAAATACAGTGCCTACAAATATCTTGTAATGTTTGTGATTTGTGCTTTAGTTAACCTTGTCTACAGTGGGTTGAAGGGGTTTAATCAAAGACATTATTAGAGCTAGGTAAAGATTTGGTGTCTTCCTTCATTCACTACCTCTCTATAGCTGAAAGGAAAAGCCGTGAAGGCACCTAGATAATCATTTACTTGAAGCTTTCTGTGACAGACTAATTTGGAGGACCTATTGGGGATTCCTGTCACCAAGGCGATAAGAGCCTAAGAGGCTTGGGTATTTAAGAAAGTTCGCTCCACCCTCCCTCTAGGGAATCTTCAATAGGAAATCCATTTGACAATCAGTCACGCATCATAACTCGTTGGCACATACCTTAAGGTATAAAAATGTGCGCTCACTTGGTCGCTCGAACCCTTGAGTGAGGAGTCCTAGTCGTGGGCAATCCTTCGCCAGTGAGAGCCTTTGTATACACTCCCATAAACCTAAATGTGAACCCTAGTTGTAGGACCAATAGAAACCATTCTTTTATGCTTGTGTTTGGGACTATCGTCATTTGGATTCAGTTGGACCTTTTATCATGAGGTATGGACTTGTTGGGCCATTTAAACTAAGAAGCGTTTGTGTCTTATGACAATTGGGCCAAAAGCTTCTAAAATATCGATGGGCCACTTTGTGTTTGGGCCCCATATCATTTGAAGTCATTTAGCCATGTTATCGCGAAAGTGTTAACATGTTGGGCCTTTTTCAACTAGGACAAGTTTGCACCTCGCAATAGCATGATTGAATGCTTTAAAATGATAATGGGCCAATATTTATGAAAACCTTAACGGGCTTATATATTTCATGCATCGCACATATACATGCTGACTAAAAGTTTTAAAAAGACACCATAGATACTCGTTGGGTTAGAGAAGAGGGAAGACTGGTCAAAAGACCACTAGCCAAAATGAGCGAGTCATTTAACGAGGGATCTCGTATGGATCAGTTGGAAACTAGTTTCACCAAGGGTACCGAGTAGTTGCAAGCTTTGACCTCCGCTATGGCTAATATGGATGTGCCTCATTCTGGGGGAGGCTCTGAAAATGAGAGGCGTGAGAACCCTTCGAACAGGTTGAGTGATGATATCCTTATTTTTGATGATGACATGGCTGAGTATGTTGTGGGAAGAATAGCTGGGTCTCAGGCAGAGTTGCAGAAACTCATGAATCAGGTAGAGTCAATTACCCATAAGATGAGGGGTAAGCATGAAGATTTGCTAGACTATGAGGCGATGACTTTTAAGGAACAGCTGCCGGCTTAATTCAAGATGTCTGACATAGCCAAGTTCAATGGGAATGGGGTTCTGAGGGCCCATCTCTGACAGTATATTTCTGTGATGAGTTTAGTGGGTCGGTCGAAGCATTAGGTTCAGAAGATGTTTAGGATGTCGCTTGATGGGGCACCCGTGGTGTAATATCACGGCCTTGAAAGGAAAGTCAAAGATGATTGGAGGGCATTGACAGAGGCCTTTCTGAATCAGTATGTCACAGATTTGGAGATCAACTTGTTGCTTCGTGACTTGGACAATACCAAATAGAAGCCGGAGGAGAGCTTCAAGGATTATCTAGATTACTGGAGAAGCCATCTTCTGAAGATGAAAACTCGACCCTCGGAGGAAGACCAGATCAAGATGATCATCATGGGCACCAAGCCCTCTATTTCTGGCAAGCTAAGGAGGATGACCTCTATGATTACTAATTTTCGACAGTTAAGGTAGACAGTCATGGACATTGAGTAAGAAGAAGCGGAGAATATGAAGTTTTATGGCCTGAACATGATGGCTGTTGGAGGACCATCAGGTACCAAGCCCATTTCTTCTGAGGTTGCCGCCATTAGAAATCAGTGTTTTTCTAACCTGGGTAGGCCTTTGTCTAAAGTGCTTGAGAAGTTAACGAGGCAAAGACTCCTAAAACCCTTAGAAGCTAAACCACTTCCATACCCCCCACCATCACATCTTAACCTGAACCTTTACTACCACTACCACCAACAAAAAGGCCATGACACCGACAGTTGTGCCCGCCTCAGACATGAAATCCAAGACCTAAAAGACTCCAGCAAAATACCTGACCCCGAAAAAGAGTAACCCAACACACACAGAACCCTACCTAACTACCACTCTGTCCCACCACCTACCTACATGATTGGCTCTGGCCTACCTGAAAACCTTGTCCTCCAAACCTTTGACCACCAAGCCTTTTTCCTGGGAATTTGGGATAGCAATAATGAGGATGAAATGGAGTAGGGGAAGAATTTATGGCTGGACTTCTCAAACAGTGATGAAGATGAGGTGAAAGAAATGACACGCAGTGGGCGTTTTTATAGTAATACAGCGGAGAAAGGCAATGAAGTGTTGGCAGAAAGTAGAGAAGTGGTAGAGAATGTGGATAATGTTGAAGGAGATATGGTGATGCATCAGTTGAAAAAGACGCGAGCACAGCTGAGCATTTGGGAGTTGTTGTGCGCTATCGTAGGAGCACAGGCGTGCCATGGTTGAAGCCTTGAGCAAGATAATAGTACCAGAAGATGCCAACCTACGATGTTAATAGGATCGGTGCAGAAGGAAGCTTTACAGGTGACAATCTTTTCTGAGGAGGAACTCCCAACGGAGGGAAGGAACCATAATAGGCCTCTATTCATAAGAGCTGAAGTGAAGGGTAAAAAGAAATCTTGTGTAATGGTGGATGATGGCTCATCTATCAATGTGTGCCATTTGAAGATTTTATCGAGGTTGGGTATGAAGACAATGGACATGAGTCCCTCCAATATGACTATAAAGGCCTATGATGATAGCAAGCGAGGAGTTAAGGGTACTTTCGCTGCAGTGCTTAAAGTGGGCCCAATAGAGGTTGAGATTGAATTCACGGTGCTTGATATATCCTGCCACTTTTGCTTTGCTATTGGGGAGACCATGGTTTCACAAGCTTGGGGGCATGCCCTCCACTTTGCACCAGGCCATCAAGTTTTCGTACGGGGGAGAAATTATCACTATTAGAGCTGTTGTGGCAGCATTGGAGATATAATCTTTCATGAGGTTCCAAGTGTCGGCAACCTTTGAGGAGTGGGTAGATCCTAAGGTGGCTAAGATAATGGAGAAGATGAAGTTCGAGCCAGGTACAGGTTTGGGTGTTAGAGGAGCATTGCCCGACTTCAAGGGGCAGACCACCGGAAGGTTTGGGATACAAATCCAATAAGGATAAGCCGAAGACTAAGAAGAAAAGATTGAAGCTGACATAATATTTTATGAAAGCCACGGGGTACCAAGGAGAGCATGAACCAGTGGAAGTCAACGGGATCATGGTACCGGGATTTGAAATCTTTTAGGATGTGCTGGGCGAGAAACCGCTAGTCGAAGAAGTTGCAAATGAGGAAGACAAGTGGGAAGAATAGTTGATGTAACTGGAGAGCCTGACTCTCGAGGAGAGCAAGAAGACTGAAGAAAACCCGACTGCGGAGGATGAAGCGTCTGTGGAAGACGAAGACATTTATCTCCCTGATTTATTTTAGTGTACCCCTACATTCGCTAATAATAAAGACATTCATTTCGCTTACTTGCCTAAGTCTCTTCCTTTCAATTTGCATGACTTGAGTATATTTGACATCAACTCAACCAAAACGAACGCATTTAACCTTGGAATGCCTGAAAGCCCAAAGAAGATTCTAATTGCAAGTGAGGTAACCTGTGAAGAGCGGAAGAAATTAGAAGTGATGTTAGTCAAATATGCCAAAGTATTCTCTTGGTTCTATGAGGACATGCCCGAAGTGGATAAAAGTATCACCCAGCACACGATACTGACCTATCTGAACATGAGGCCGGTAAAGGAAAAGCTCCAAAGGATGAGACTTGAGTGGGCCGAGAAAGTTATAGAAGAATTCAAGAAGTAGATAGATATTGGATTTCTATAAGTGGTGAAGTACCCTGAGTGGTTGGAAAACATTGTGCCAGTGCCAAAGAAAGATGGGAAGGTCAGAATGTGCGTGGATTATAGAGACCTCAACAAAGCTTGCCTGAAGGATGATTTTCCTCTACCCCATATAGACGTACTGGTTGATAGTGTCGTTCTATCTGCCATTTACTCATTCCAAATGGATTCTCAAGATATAATCAGGTTCGTATGGTCAAAGAAGATAAGGATAAGACTGTCTTTGTCACAGAGTGGGGTATGTATTGCTACAAGGTGATGCCGTTTGGGCTTAAAAATATAGGAGCCACTTACCAGTGGATGGCCACCACCACGTTATTCCACGATTTGATGCATGTGTGGGATAGAAGTTAACCCTGAGAAGATCAAAGTAATTACCGAAATGCCTGCGCCAAAGACAGAGAAAGAAGTTAGAGCGTTCCTTGGGAAAATTCAGTACATCAGTCGGTTCATCGCCATACTGACGTTAGTCTGCGAGCCTATCTTCAAACTGCTGAGGAAGGACTAACCAGTGAAATGGAATGAACAATGCCAAGAAGCCTTCGATAAGATCAAAGAATACTTTGTGAAACCCTATGTCTTGGAACCTCTGAGGCCGAGAAAACCATTAGTACTGTATCTTGCCATAGAACCTGAAGCGCTGGGGACGATGATGGTATAAGCAAATGAGACGGGTGTAGAGCATGCAGTCTATTATCTCAGTAAGAAGATGCTTCCGTATGAAGCCCGCTATCAAGAAGTAGAGAAGATCTGTTTAGCAGTAGTGTGGGCGTCTAGAAAATTACGTCATTACTTCCAGTCTTACAAGATACAAGTGGTAGCAAAGGAGAACCCCTTGAAATATCTGCATTCGGTAACTTCGTTAGTAGGGAAGATAGGTAGATGGTTGGTATTACTGACGGAATTTGATATTGAGTATCTCACTTATAAAGTAATCAAAGGTTGAGTTGTAGCAGAGTTCCTTGCATTACAACCGATAGAATGAGATCAATACAAGTTTGAATTCCCAGACGGGGAGATCCAAGCAATAACGGTCCAAGAATGGAAGATGTATTTTGACGGAGCGGTAAATTTCAAGGGAGCCAGAATAGGGATTGTGATAGTATACCCCCGAATGAGAAACACTACTTATGGCCAAGAGGTTAACGTTCGAAGTAACTAACAACATGGCCGAATATGAAGCATGTGCCTTCAGAATGACGACATTGATAATCTTGAGGGCTAAGAATGTGGAGATCTACACAGACTCGATGTTGGTAGTCCGACAGATGCAAGGAGAATGGGAATTGAAGGAGGAGAGGTTGAAACCCTACCTATTCCACCTCAGGAATCTGGCATAAGCTCTCCTTGATTGTAAATTCCAGCATTTGCCGCGAGAAGAGAACCAAATGGCAGACGCGTTAGCCACACTATCCGTAATTTAGGAAAATCCAGAGAAATTGGTGATGAGACCCTTAGTGTTGACAATGGAAAGTAGACCTGTTTACGAGATAGAAAGGGTCTTGGAAGTAGAGGTCGACGATGGGAAACCTTGGTACTACGACATTCAGCGATACTTGGAACGCGGGGAATTTTCGGAAGAAGCAAGCAGAAAGGATAAGATAGTCATTCAAAAGATAGCTTCTCAGTATATGAGTTTGAAGGGAGAACTATACAAGAGATAAGCAAATGGCATCCAGCTGAAGTGTCTAAGGAAGGAAGGTGCTTAGAAAATAATGGAAGAAGTACATGCCGGAGTATGTGGACTGCATATGAACGGATTGAATTTGTCTCGTAAGATAGTAAAACAATGATTTTATTGGTCGACCATGGAAGCTGACTGCGCAAAGTTGGTAAAACATTGCCATGATTTTCAAGCGCACGGTAACCTGAATCATCTACCGCACACAGAGTTGCACGGGTTGTCAAAGCCGTGGCCTTTCTCAGCCTGGGGAATTGACATGATCGGGGAAATTCAACCACATGCATTGAATAGACATCATTTTATAGTAGTGGTAGTAGACTATTTTTCAAAATGGGCAGAAGCCGAGTCTTTCCGCACTGTTATGGCAAAGCAGATGGCAAAGTTCATAGCCCGAAACCTCATATGTCGACATGGAATGTCGCATCACGTAGTAACAGACAATGGAGTCCAGTTTTAAGGGGAGACAAAAGCAATACTATAGAAATACGGGATAGGCCATCACAAGTCGTCACCTTACCGACCGCAAGCGAACGGGGCAGTCGAGACAGCCAATAAGACAATATAGAAGATATTAGCCAAAATGACGGGGAGTTACAGAGATTGGGCCGACAAGTTGTTGTACGCCCTGTGGGGGTATAGAAGTTCTGTGAGAACAGCAACGGGAGCCACGCCTTACTCTTTGGTCTATGGGATGGAAGCAATACTGCCGGTGGATGTTGAGATATAGTCCATGTGGGTATTAGCAGAAGTAAAGTTACCTGAGTAAGAATGGGCCTCGCAGAGATTTGAACAGTTAGAACTGCTAGATGAGAAGAGAATGAAGTCCTTACATCACATACAGATATACCAAAAGAGGTTTGCTCGAGCATTCAATAAGAAAGTACGTCCTACCAAGATCAGAAAGTGTGATCTAGTGCTTAAGTAGTGAAAACCGTCGACGATAGACCCGAGAGGGAAGTTCAGACCCAACTGGGAATGACCCTATATAGTCCAGAAAGTAATGGGAAATGGGACAGTGAAACTATCAGATTTGGAAGGGAACGAGTTCACCAAGCCGATCAATATGGACAGATTGAAGCAGTATTTTGCCTAAGGAAGAGAAGATCGTGCGATCACCAAGAGGACTGGCGGATGACCTAACCCAACGGAATAGGAAATTCATTCATGCATGCATGCATACACGTAACGTACTTGCATTCCTTTTTGTGTTTGTTCTGTTTTGTATTTACAGGTTTCAAAAGGAAAGAGAAAGCGGCAAATATAAGCCAACCAGAATCAGCAACCTAGCATTATCAGTTTAGGGAATGAATCCCCGGGTTGAGGCCCACATCAATATCAGTTTCGGGAATGGATTCCAGGGTTGAGGCCCACATCAGTATCGGTTTTAGGAACGAATCCCAGGGTTGAGGCCCATATCAGTATCAATCGGGAATGAATCCCAGGGTTGAGGCCTACATCAGTATCAGTTTTGGAAATGAATCCCAGGGTTGAGGCCCACATTAACAGCGGTTGAAAGGAAGAATTCCAGTCGAGTAAAAAAAAGAGAGAGAGAGAAGTCCTTAATGGTTAGGCATATGTCCGGTGATGAAATTATTTACTGTAGGGTGAATCCTTAGAAACTATAAGTGCGAGATATGTTCTCATCCGGTATTCTGAGTGGTTGATCTCGGCTAGACTCGCGGGCACTTAATTACTGGATCTTAGCAGTAGAAGCCTGAGTAGTCTGCGAAATGACTAGTTGAAGAGATGGCGGATCAATGAATGACCATTTGCTTAGATGTCCATCCTGGTTTACTTATGTTACGATATGTGATATGGTTGGAAATGAAGGAAAAGTCTCTGAAAAGGAAAAATAAACCACCTATAATCGATAAGCGTGAAGCTGCCTATGAGCGAGTATTAGGACCACCATGAGGAAAAATGCTACCTTAAAGGGTAGGTGCGTTGAAAAGAAAGAGTTCAAAATGAAAAAGGAAAAAACTATATCATATTAAATACGAGGAAGTAATCGCAGAGTATGATCAATACATCTCGGTTGGTTAGACCCACTGTTCCAATTCTCCAAGAAAAAATCATCGAGTTGGCTTACTTAAGGATTAAACTGCGAAAGAACCTTGGCACACACACTTGGAGTCTAGTTCAAGTCACTTATTCAGACGGTCGGATTTGAGTTGTATCAAGTACTTTGAAGGGTCTCTGGTTTCGACACTAAGCATCATTTGACAATAAAAATATGTTTAGCTATCGGGATCATCTCGTGAGGGCAGTATAGTATATTGGTATGTAACATCACATCAGAAGATCTACCTTGACCTAATGAAAGCAACAAAGAACAAAAAGATGAACCGAGACTGGGGGTGACTAGTCTTCCCTTTCTCATACAGTATGGGTCGAGGACCACATCATCAGCAATGCTGGGAATGGCACTCCGGGAATGGACCATGGGTCGAGGCCCACATCATCACATGCCGGGTATGGCGCTCCGGGAATGAAGCATGGGTCGAGGCCCACAACCGTTATGCCTCGGGAATGAGGTTTAGCATGCTGGGAATGGCGTTCTGGGAATGGAGCATCGGTCGAGGCCCACATCATCAGCAATGCCGAGAATGGCACTCTAGGAATGGAGCATGGGTCGAAGCCCAAAACCGTGATGCCTCGGGAATGAGGTTTAGCATGCCGGGAATGGCGCTCCGGGAATAGAGCAAGGTTCGAAAAGGGACCAGCGACGCCTCGGGAATGAGGTTTAGCATGTCAGGAATGGTGCTACGGGAATGGAGCAAGGTTCGGAAAATGACCAACGATGCCTCGGGAATGAGGTTTAGAATGCCGGGAATGGCGCTCTGGGAATGGAGTAAGGTTCGGAAGGAGACCAAAACTTATCAATACAGTTTGAGAACAAAGCCCACATTCGGTGGTTCGGGAACAAAACCCAATGGATGAAGCACTCGCCACCATATCAGCTCAGTTCGGTAGTGATTCCTATAGATCATAGCATCTTGCAGGGATGAACCTTGGGGTCGCAGCACCTCACCAGAAGATCAACTCAGTTCGAAGCAACAGACAAGTCAGGCAGCAGCTGGCGAGTCAGGTAAGTAAAAATACATTGCATAAACTTTGATAGGATTTTCACTGTCACATACTGTATTAGTCCCATCAAAGTGGGGGCGACTGTAGGCACTGTATTTTTACATATAAGTCCCGATGATGAGTCTCACATGGAGGTTCTACCCGATAAGTTACGGAAGTCGCGGGAAACGGACGTCGGAAGGGGAAAGTCAAAAATCAATACCTTGTTGGACTTAGTTCGTTTTCTTTACTTCGGGTTTGCTCATTGGACCTCTGTTTTAAAATTTATCCTCGGCCTAAAACCCCGCGAGCCACACACCAAGCCCACACACCACCAAGCCACACACCAAGCCCACCAAAAAGAACCAACCACACGCCCACAAGCCCACTAATACATGCCCAAGCCCATTCAAACCCATCTAAAATAATTAACACATTAAACACATGTTAAAATCCAAACAAATCAAATCAAATCACCTTCCCCATTTAAGCAAATCAAATCAAATCACATGCCTAAATTAAAGAAATCAAATCAAATCTCATAAATCCCTTTCCTAAACTAAAACAAATAACCTTCCTAATTCAATGGATCATTTCCTTGTAGTACACTAATTAAAAGATATCCCCGATAATTGTATGATTCATTCACTTCCCGTACAAGGAAAAACCTAATCCTTTCATATAAAAAAGAGCACAAACCAAGCCATTCCCCTAGACATTCACACCATACACAAAGAAAATCCCCATCCATTGTCGAAACCAGCAAACCTCAAAAAATAGACCCTCATCACCGAAAATAGTAGCCTAAAATAGCCTTCCATTGCCGCAAAACAATAGCCTAAAATACCCTTCCATTATAGCAAAACAGTAGCGTAAAACACCCTTCTATTTCCAAAAAACAGTACCCTAAATCACCACCAAAAACTGCCCAGAAAACTGTACTAAATCACCACCGAAAACTACCCAGAAAACTGCACTATATTACCATAAAACTGCCCAGAAACAGCCCCTCATTTACCGTAAAAACTGCTCAGAAAAAGTCCCTCTTTCACCGCAAAAACTACACCTAAACTGCCTTCTTTCACCGTAAAACACAGCCTAGAAAACTACCTTCTTTCTCCGTAAAACACATCCCAAAAAAACTACCTTCTTTCATCGTAAAACACAGCCCAGAAAACTGCCTTGAACTGTCACATTAACTGCACCCTGAAACCCCTTTAATTACCGCACAAACAGTCCATAATTACCGCAAAAATAGTGGCCAAAAATAGCAACAAAAATAGAGGAAACTGTAACCCAAAATAGCGAGGCGACGAAGGAAAATATTGAACCAGTGAACAGAAGGAGTTGCGGAGCATTAACTCTTCCGACAACCACGTAACGTACATCCAAGAGATAACTTAAAAGGTTAGACCTGAGGGTACCCTTTTTATTTATTCTCGTTCATTTTTTTTTATTATTTATTAGTATTTCTTCGTATTCACATTGTTGATTTATGTATGTTGTGGCCATTAGATGAATGATTTTGTGTTATCTCTCGCGGTATATCAGATGGAAACCCATACGTAAATTCCGTAGCCGAATCCGAATAGACGATAGTGCGGTCTGTACTTGGGATATAATTCCACGTACCGCTTGAGAAACACACATATTTCGTTTCGTCTAATGTTGTGTTTATCCATTATTTATTAGAAATAGTATGTCATTTTCGTGCATGGTTTAGTTATTTCTTTCATGTTAGGAATTTGATTATCTCTCTTTAATATTTATGTTTAGACAATTATTTACTTATGTTTCTGCATTTATCAATTTAATGTGTTCATGAGATTATGTGTTTGTCGTTATTCCGACTTACTTTTATGTATGCAAACTTAGATATAGGTTGTATGCAAACTTAGATAGGTCATTCTTGGGTATGTAAGTTGCGTAGACTTGGTTAGATTATTGCATAAATCCTTTCATTACAAGTGGCATAAGTGAGGGACCATTTCGAACCCAATGGTTTGAGGTCTTCCCTTGAGAGGGGTGAGTGCGGCCTTAAATCATTTCCTAGTTCACACTGGGTGACGACTCCATTATTCTCCGGTTTAGTCCCCAACGGGCAACTCTGTACTGCCGACTGGGCCGCGAGTCTGGAACAGCGTCACCAATTACTGTGTCATACACCTAGTTGGCGGAACCATTCCAATCTTAGTTGGAAACAAGAGTTTTATCAGACTACCTAGACATCACGAACCAAAGGTTACAGTGCCCCCCAATATCACACACATGTCGTTCTTAGGAATTCTGTAGAGGATACTGTGTATGAATTTATAGAGGCCTATAGTAAAACCAATCAAAGGTTTGAGTCATTGATAGCTCAGGTAGTTGAAGATAATAATGAGATTAAGAGTCAAGTCTCTAAGTTAACTGATTTCCTGAGTGTGAAAGAACAAGGAAAGTTTTCATCTCAAGCTTAACCAAATCCTCAAGGGCAACATATGGCACATGCTGATCATGAGGCATCCAGTATAAAAAGTGTTAATGCCATAATCACTAGGAGTGGTAAAACGATAGGTGTGCAGAACACTTCCAACATTATAGGAGCCACTAGGATAATAGTGCAAATACCCCTCAGGAAGATCGAGTAAGACATTTCCCAGTTAGAGTACCTTTCCCTCAAGCACCTAGGCCCACAGCGAGAGCTCCAAAACCAAATGATGAGATCCTAGTATTGGGGTAGACGCAGTGGAAGGGCACTGAGAAAGGCGAAAATGGTTTTTTAATATTTTAAAAATTTCTGAGCAAATTAATAAATATCAAATATTTTTATTTCACCCAAATAATTTTAAATATATTATTTATTAATATTTAATAACGTAATATATTTCGTTACACGATGAATTATTTAACAAAAATATTTCTGGATAAATACTACGCGTAACTGGCAAACTGTCAAATCAGTTAATCAACCACCGAGTCTGGCTAGCCCAGACACTTGGGGCAGTGTTCTGTCAGCCCTTGGGCTGTCTGAACAGTACCCAGTTCGCTGGGATCATGAGAATGGCTAAAGCATTGTAAAATGAAAATAATTTTAATTTATATATTATTTCTCAATAATTTCGAAAATTATGATTTTTTTAGAAAAAATAAAAATTATTTTTTGTTAAAAATTTGACACCTCATGATCTTATCCAAAATGTAATTATTTTTTTATTTTTTGTTAATTAAATCCATTTTTCCAAATTACATGGAATAGCAAATCAAAATTTGCCAAGCAAATAAGAATATTCCAATAACATTCTTATCTATATAAATAAATTAATTAATTAACTAATTAATTTATTTATTTATCTAATTAAAAAAGAATAATAATAATAAGGAATAATATTCCAAAAATATTCTTCCATTTTATCATTATTAATAATTAATTAACAATTAATTAACTGGTAATAATAATAAACCAAGTGTCAAAATTTAATTGGTTAATAATGTGTATCTAATCTAAATCATGTATCGTATACAAATACACATTATTTAATAAGCATGTGTAAATTATGAATAATTCGAATTATCCATAATTAATTGCCCAAGTGCTCAACGAGTACACTTTATATTGTGGGACTCTTTAGGTTCAAGTTTATCTATCATGGAACTATTTCCATGTCCATAATTTGTCCACTCACAAATTACGATGAGCATAGATAATCGAGTTGAACCATGCAAGTCAAAATCATTGCATATATAATCCTTCTATCATAGGTAATCTGAATTGTTCCAGAGATATAGATTAAACGTCAAATCTCCGCTATGAACAATTCATGTGTCGCGATATAATTATGATTATTAACAAATATTCGGAACTCGTTTCCAAATCATACCTCGGCCAAGGATTTCAAAGAATCACAAATTGGACACCTAAATCCCGTACACGCGACTGAAAGATCCTCTCTGGATACATCACAGGATATCGTGAGTATCAGTTTATACCTGACGAGCAGACGGAGGTCTGATCTAAAAAGATCATTGACATGACTACCATCAAAGTATGAAAGATATCTCACATATCACAAGTTAAATGAGCTAATATGCTATTCGACTCGTGAAGATTCCTATTTTTTGGATAAAGTAAGTATATTAACCAAAGAAATAACAAAAGCACAGGGGCATACCGTAGAGAGTTAAGGAAGACAGGTCTTCCTAGCTATAGAACAAAAGCCAATTAGGCTAAAGAGAAGCAAAATCAAATCAAAAAATATCATCGGATAATTACCAAGATTGTTGAAGCCATCAATTATCATATGAAA
Source organism: Zanthoxylum bungeanum (assembly GCA_019454045.1). NCBI lineage: Eukaryota > Viridiplantae > Streptophyta > Magnoliopsida > Sapindales > Rutaceae > Zanthoxylum > Zanthoxylum bungeanum. The sequence continues at coordinate 180,431 of SKCR01044124.1, forward strand.
GCTTCACCTTTCTTGAGAAACTAGCACGAGTCCGTACAGTAAACATAATATTGGTCAAGAGAACTCAATATGGACTAGGAGACTCGTTATGTAGTTGGGCATTCCTCTCCTTTCATATGAAGTAAACTGCAGCGGCAAAGGATAATCGAGCAAGTAAATGACACAAAGATCCACTACTATACTGCTCCATTCCCTTAATAGTCTGCATCCAGTCACGAGAGCACCAATCTATACCACATTTAGCCAAAATAGACGACCAGATCTGAGAAGAAAATGAACACTTGAATAAGAGATGATCTCTATCATCCCCCGAATTACCACAAAGCACACACATAGAACAACCTGAAATGCCAAAAGCCATTAACAGATCCTGAGTATAAAAGCCTCCTTGAATAGTGAACCAAAGCATGAAAGCATGTCTTGGAATGGCCTTTGGAAACCAAATAATTCGGTACCAACTCACTCGATTACTTCTTACCCTCAATGCATCCCAAGCACTCTTGACCGAAAAAATACCTTTATGATCATCCTCCCACACCAGCACATCCTCCTTTGTATCATAAGGAATAAAATCCAAAGGCATAGAACAAGCCAATTGGAGAAGATTGGCTGACCTCGCTGATGGCCAGCGCCAACAGTTATCATCAACAATAGCAGCCACCCTAGCCATCTCACCTAGTCCTGAATCATAAATGACTCTCTCTCACAATGTATCCATAATTGGTCCCAGAGGGTGCAAATTGGCATACCATAACAAAGCCTTCTCACCATTACCAATCTGAAACCTTATCCTACAACGCATAAAATTACGAAGCCTTAAAATTTTCTGCCAACTCCATGAACAATCACTAGGACAAGTAACTCCCCAGAACTACTCCCCCTCAACAAGTAAGAATGAACCCACGTAGACCAAAAGGATTCCTTACCCGAATTAAGAAACCATAAATGCTTAATAATAACCACCTTATTCTAATCCTCTAGCTTCTTAATCCACAAACCCCCTTCTTTGACAGGCAAAAAAACTCTATCCCTAGCCACTTTTGCCCCTGTCGAAACAAGCTCACTACCCTTCCAAAGAAATAACCTCAAGATAAACTCCACCTTCTTAATTACAGTCTTTGGAAATATAAACAATGAGACCAATACACTTGGATAGAAAACAACGTTGATTTAATTAGCTGTAAACGCCCCGCAAAAGAGAGAGATTTACAACTCCAATTCGTAGCTCGACCAATAATATGCTCTACAAGGACATTACAATAAGAAGCTTGAAATTTGAAGAAATCAAAGGAACTCCCAGGTAATGCATAGGGTGCACACCTTCCTGAAAACCCAAAAGGCTGAACAACTCGTACTTGTATTCTGAGGAAATACCACTAAAAAAATAGCTCTTTGCTGGATTAGGAACCAAACCAGACAACCCCATAAACTGATGAAGACAATCCCTTACCATGGAAACTGAAGCCTTCTCTGCTAGATAAAAAATCATGAGATCGTCAGCAAAACAGAGATAGGTAAGATGATTCTTATAACACCGCCAATGATACCTGAAACCTTGCTTTTGAGTCATCTTATGAAGTAAGCCCGAGAGAACTTCCATAGCCAAAACAAACAGATATGGAGACATATGATCCCCCTGATGTAAACCACGACCTCCTGGAAAGAAATCATTCAACTCCTCATTAATAGAAACATAAAACATAGTAGAAGTCATACATTCTCCTATCCAACCAACCATTATATCAGGAGTTCTCAGCACTTCCAACATAAAATCCCATCGAACTGTATCATAAGCCTTCATCAAATCAATCTTAATAGAACAGTTTGGCACCCCACCACTCCTATGATAGTTCCAACTCTTGACATAATAATATATGTCACTAATACGTCAACCCGCCACCAAAGCAGATTGGTTGGAGCTTACCATGGAAGGAAGAATAATCTTAATCTGATCTACAATAATCTTAAAGATACATTTATAGATAGTGTTGCAACAAGAGATAGGTCGAAAATCCTTAACCTTAGAAGGATTAGGGTCTTCGGAATAAGAGTAATAGATGTGGCATTCACCTGTTTCAAGAGCTTCCCTGAGATTAAAAAAAATGAGCGAATAGCATGAATAACGTCATCATCTACCATACACCAGGCTTTCTTGAAGAAACTTGAGTTAAAACCATCTAGTCTAGGAGCCTTATGATCTTTAAAAGAAAATAGTGCGGCCTTAATCTCTTCTTCTGAAACCTCTTGGCTAAGGACCTATCTATGCTCATTAGAAACAAATTGAGTAATGGTAGAGTAAAGAAGATCTCGATAAAAATCTGACAAACTCGGCAGAGGCACTAACAGAGTACTATCAAATGACATAATCTCCTCTCGGATTAATGCAGGATCCTCCAAACGAGTATTATCCTCTGTGGTTATAGAAGTAGTCTTACTTCTCTGATGATGATTCTTCATAGCTTGGAAAAAGAACTTTGTATTCTGATCACCAAGATTAAGCCAGTGAACTCGGGATTTCTGTCTCATGAAATTTTCCTCATCTCGACTCAGATTTCCATAAAGCAAAGACAATCTCACCTCTGCTAGCACTATGCACCCCCTCCAACTCCTTTCTAACACATTTGCCAGAAAGATTAGAAAAGTGATCTAAATTAAACTTCTGTAGCGCCACCTTCACACTCTTTAATTTCTTGCACAACCGAAACATTTAAGTACCACAAATATCCATATCCCAAGCTTTAGCTACCACTGACACAAAATCTGGATGCTCAGCCCAAAAATCAAAAAAACTTAAAAGGAAACTTCCTTGTAGAGAGCTTCAAGAGTGTAACCACCATAAGAAAATGATCTGAGATTCCCCGATGGTAGAAATCTAGCTACTGAACCAGGAAAAGAGCACTCCCAAGAGGTATTAGCAACCACCCGATCTAGTTTTTTATGCCAAGTATACCTACAACCCGAAAACTGAACATCTGCCAAACCAGCCTAGCCCAAACATAAACCCAGCTCATCCTTCCAAGAAGGCCAATCCAAACTGCTACTATGATGCTCAGAATGATCGGACTCGCATTAAAATCCCTCATTACTAACCATAGAGAGGTGTCAAACTCACAACCACTAGCAATCAAGTCAGCCCAAAGTTCTCAAAGCTTCTTATAACTATATTCTCCATAAACCACTATTACTATACAACTCTAAGCAGAAGAAATATGAGCAACACGATAGTGAATAGCTTGAGGAGAAGACTAAATAACAATAACTTCCACATCTTAGGGGTTCCAACATACCCAAATTCTTCCAAAAGGAACAACACCTGATTGAAAAACAAACTTCCAAGAAAGATTAATAGCACGAGACACATGTAGAAGATTACCATCCTTAACTTTAGTCTCAACCAGTCCACAAAGGAAAGCTTCTCATCACGAAAAAACCTTCGAACTTCAGCCTGCTTAGTAGGGTCATTAAGACCTTGAATGTTCCAACAACAAAAAATCATTTAAATAATAAAAAGAAAACTAACACAACAGATCATCTCCACCTTCCACCACGAGGTGAATGGATCTTTCGACCCCTCTTACCACCAGAGTTCTTCTTATTTTTACCACGCTGACCCAACTGTTTCTTCTCTAAAGTATCTTTAGCTTTCAATGCCAAAGTGTTATCAATACGAATGGGTGATACATCATCCTCACATTGCTCATTTATGACCTCCTTACCAGGATCAGATATGGCTTCCTCACCATTTATAGAATCAGTACCCTTGGTTTCCAAAGCCACCATACAACACAACTCATTACTATGATCAACAGGCTTCTTGTTATTCGGTATTCTCACTAAAGGGGAGCATTCCTCTTCTTCCTTATCAACATAAATAATAATGTCCACACCTTTGGAACCTATCTCGGAGACATCAACTGGAACTAAAGCCAACTCCTCATGAGGTAAAGTGTCAATTGCCTTCACCACACCCTTACCCTTATTCTTCCTTGAAATTATTACCCATTCCTTATCCTTCTCCTTATTTTTACTCATACTTGCCAAACAATCTATAGGTTTAAGCATCCAAACTTTAGAAGGCTTGATTTCCTCATCCCTAGGCTTGCTTTCCTCATCCTTAGGTACTCTACTAGGACAAGTACCCAATGTATGGCCAAATACCCCACAAGAAGAACATTTAATAGGAATCCATTCAAACTCAGCCCGAATCTTAATCCATCTACCATTGGACCATTCAAAGTCAAAATCCTCAACTAAAGTATCCCTAAACTCGAGCATAACTTAGTCTTATTTGAGATAAAGTGATATGATCTGCATGAAGTGGGCGCCCAATAGCACTAGCCACAAAGCTCAACTCCTTGGAAGTCCAATACTCTAATGGAACATTGTATAGATGAACCCACACCAAAACCTTATGAACATCTTCTTTGGCAAGAGGTAAACCAGGTTACCAATGTTTCAGAATTAATGGTCGATTGGCCATATGCCATGGAGCTCTCTCCATAACCACACATGCGTCTTGAAAGTTATCAAATTTAAAGAAGAAAAATCCATTGTCATAAGATAACACCTCACGCAATCCATATCTCCCCCATATCTTATGAGCAATAGAATTAACTACCTTGAAAAGAAGTTTCTTGCCAACAAAATTGCCAACCAAAGTATTCTTCCACACCAAACTACCTTCCTCCGCAACATCCAAAGGAAGGTAAACTTTAATACATCCATCTAGAACATTTGGTTTAATAAACTCAAGTGCAACGGAGCTAGATGAAGAAAACTGTTCCCCTCACCATTTGAACCACCAAGAATATACGCATAACTAGAGATTCCATTCACATTTTTTTCCATTTTTAGACTTATCCACAACACCATGGTTAAAACGTGCCACATCAGTAGCCACTTCAGATGCCACCTCACCACACTTATCTTTGGAAATAAAATTAACATCAGCATTCCCATTTAAATTCGGCCCTATCACATTAATGCTAAGCTTATCATGTCTTTTCAAATGAGGGAAATCACAATTAAATCTTTCCATATTTACATTCGTAACATAAGGAATCAAATCTTTATTACTGTAAGCACTGTATTTTTGCATAAGACCCGATGATGAGCCTCGTGTGGAGGCACTACCCTTTAAGTTACGGAAGTCATGGGAAATGGACGTCCAAAGGGAAAACTCAATACCTTGCTAGATTTTATTCATTTGCTTAGCCTCGGGTTCACTCGATTAATCTCTGTTTTAACTGTTAGACTTGGCCCAAAACCCCGTAACCCATACCAAGCCACACATCCAAGCCCACACGCCCAAGCCCACCAAAGAACCAAGCTCTCACACGCCCACAAGCCCAAAATAACCTCCAAAAATATCCAAACACATTAAACACATGTTAAAATCCCAACAAATTACCTTCCTACGCAAATCAAATCACATGCCTACATTAAATAAATCAAATCAAATTTCTTAAATCTCTTTCCTAAACTAAAACTAATTACCTTCCTAATTGAATAGATCTTTTCCTTATAACACACTAATTAAAAGATACCCCCATGATTGCATGATTTCTTTTCTTCCCGTACAAGAAAAACCCTAACCATTTCTTATAAAAAGGAGCACAAACCAAACCTGAAGACCTCTAAGCATCCTCACGCCAATCTCGCAGAAAACACCCATAACATTCACGTCCTAACACAAGAGAAGAACACCCTTCATTGTCACAAAAAATCCCTAAGCTTCACTCTCCAAATCACCCCTATACTACTGCAAAATAGTCCCCAAATCAGCCCGTAAACAACCGCAAAATAGTCCTCAAATCAGCCCTTAAACCACCGCAAAATAGTCCCCAAATCACCCCCTAAACCACAGTAAAATAGTCTCCAAATCAGCCCCTAAACCACCGCAAACTAGTCCCCAAATAGCCCCCTAATTCACGCAAACTGCACCCCAAAAAGCCCCTAATTCATGCCAAAAACTGCACCATAAACAACCCTCAAACCACTAAACAACTGCCCCCCCAGGCTGAATTGCAGAAACTCTGGGATCAGGTAGAGTTAGTTACCCGCAAGATGAGGGGTAAGCATGAAGATTTGAGACTATGAGGCGATGACTTTTGTGGAGCAGCTGTCGGCTCAATTCAAGATGCCCGACATAGCCAAGTTCAATGGGAACGGGGATCCGAGGGTCCATCTTCGACAGTATGTTTCTGTGATGAGTTTAGTGGGTCTGTCTAAGCGTCAAGTTCAAAAGATGTTCGGGATGTCGCTTGAGGGGGCACCCGTGGTATGGTATCACGGCCTTGAGAGGAAGGTCAGTGATGATTGGATGGCATTGGCGGAGGCCTTTCTGAATCAGTATGTCACGGATTTGGAGATTGACTTGTGGCTTCGTAACTTGGAGAATACCAAATAGAAGCCGTCAGAGAAGGACCAGATCAAGATGATCATCAAGGGCACCAAGCCCTCAATCTATGGCAAGTTAAGGAGGATGTCCTCTATGATTGGTGATTTTCGACAGTTGAGGGAGACTGTCATGGACATTGAGGAGGAAGAAGCTGAGAACATGAAGTTTTATACCCTGAATAGAAGGACCGTTGAAGGACCATCGGGAACCAAGCCTGTTTCTGTTGAAGTTGCTGCCATCAGAAACAGGCATTTTTCTAAACTAGGCAAGCCTTTGTCTAAGGTGTTTGAGAAGTTGAAGAGACAATGACTCCTAAAACCCTTAGAAACTAGACCACTTCCCAATCCTACACCACCATAACTCAATATGAACCTATATTACCATTACCACCCAGAAAAAAAGCCATGACACCGACAACTGCGCCCGCCTCAGACATGAAATCCAAGACCTTATCAACTCCCACAAAATACCCGACCCTGAAAAAGAACAACCCAATACACACAGAAACCTCATACCTAACTATCACTTTGTTCCACCACCCACTTATATGATTAGCTCCGGCCTACTTGAAAGCCTTGTCCTCCAAACCTTTGACCATCAAGGCTGTTGCCTGGGGATTTGGGATAGCAATAGTGAGGATGAAACAGTGCAGGGGAAGAATTTCTAGGAGGACTTCTCAAGCAATGATGAAGATGAGGTGAAGGGGATGACACGCAATGGTTTTTTTTTACCGTAATACGGCGGAAAAGGGCAAGGAAGTGTTAGCAGAAGGTAGGGAAGTGGGAGAGAATATGGATAATGCTAAAGGAGATGGGGTGCTGCGTCAGTTGAAGAAAACACAAGCACAAGTGAGCATTTGGGAGTTGTTGTGTGCATCACATGAGAACAGGCGTGATATGGTTAAAGCTTTGAGCAAGATAATAGTACCGGAGGATGACAAACCTACAATGTTCATAAGATCGGTGCAGAAAAAGGCTTTGCAGGTAATCATATTCTCTGATGAGGAACTTCCGGTGGAGGGAATGAATCACAATAGGACATTATTCATAAGAGCTGAAGTGAGGGGCAAGAAGACATATTGTGTAATGGTGGATGATGGCTCATCTATCAATGTGTGCCCTTTGAAGATTTTGTCGAGGTTAGGTTTGATGATGACAGATCTGAGTCCCTCCAATATGACTATCAAGGCATATGATAACAGCAAGCGAAGAGTTGAGGGTACTTTTGCTGCAGTTGTCAAAGTGGGCCCAATAAAAGATGAGGTCGCGTTCACTGTGCTTGACATCCAGACAACTTTTTTTTTGCTATTGGGGAGGCCGTGGTTTCACAAGCTTGGGGGAGTGCCCTCCACTTTGCACCAGGTTATTAAGTTTCCGTATGGGGGAGAGATTGTAACTATAAGAGCTGAAGTAGACAATGATGTGGCCGCCTTGGAGATACAACCTTTCACGAGGTTCCAAGTGTCGGCAACCTTCGAGGAGTAGGTGGATCCTAAGGTGGCTAGGATCATGGAGAAGATGAAGTTCGAGCCAGTACAGGTTCGGGTCTTTTATGCCTTTACCATATTTAAGATTATATTAATGAAAATTACTTAATTTTATTCATAATAAAATATAATGTACAATGTATTTACAATAAATATAACAAAATTTGGCACGCCGAGCACCAACTCCAATTTTTTATCCCACTTGCTTTAGTGCCAAATTTGATGGTATTTAATACTCGTCACCTCTACATGTCTATCATATAGTCTCGGAGGCAAGGCATTCATAAGCGGGTCTGCTATATTGTCCTCTGTAGATATCTTACATATGGCAACATCTCCTCGAGTGATGATCTCACGAATAATATGTTACTTTCGTTTCACATGTTTTTATTTTCAATGCGCTCTGGGTTCTTTTGCGTGTGCAACGACACCACTATTATCATAGAACAATAGGATCGAATCCTCGATGCTTGGGACAACTCCTAATTCAGTGATAAATTTTCTAATTCCTACAGCTTCTTTTGCAGCATCTGATGCTGTAATATATTCCGCCTCAGTGGTGGAATCAGTGGTTGATCCTTGTTTGGAACATTTCCAACTAACTGCAGCATTATTAAGAGTAAATATAAAACCTGAGGTAGACTTTCTATCATCAGTATCTAATTGAAATTCAGAATCTGTATATCCTCTTATCTGTAAATCACACTCTCTAAAAATAGAAACTTATCCTTAGTACCTTTCAGATACTTTAAGATATGTTTAACGGCCATCCAGTGGTCGTTACCTGGATTCGACTAATATCTACCAGTAAAGCTTTCTGCATAGCTAATATTAGGCCCCGTACATAACATGGCATACATAATGCTTCATAAGCATGGTGGATAAGGTTGACTAGATATTTTAGCCTTTTCATCTTTCGTCTGAGGATACATCTTTTTCAAAAGATAAATGCCATGTCGAAAAGGTATATCAGTAACTTTACAATTGCTAAATTTTTACCTTTCTGGGATTTTATCTATGTACGAAGATTGAGATAACCCAATCAGCTTCCTTTCTCTATCCCTATAGAGTTTTATACCAAGTATATAGAATGCTTCACCCCTGTCTTTCATGGAGAAGCTTTTACAGAGGTACGCTTTAACACCCTACATCATTCCAAGATCATTTCCAATTATCAGGATGTCGTCAACATAAAGCACACACGATCACACTCTCACTAACCTTCTTATAAACACAAGGTTTTTCTTCATTTTTGAGAAAATCAGATAATCTGATTCCTCATCAAAATGAAGATTCTAACTCCACGAAGCTTGTTTAAGTCTATAAATGGACTTCTTAAGCTTACATACCATGCCAGAATTTTAGTGGAGACAAAACCCTCCGGCTGTTCCATATAGATTTCTTTATCAAGAAATCCATTAAGAAAATATGTCTTAACATCCATATGCCAAATATTATAATCATGGTAAGCAGCGATAGCTAACAAAATCCTAATAGACTTTAGCATCGCTACTGGTGAAAAGGTTTAATCATAGTCCACACATGGCCTTTGAGTGTAACCTTTAGTAACTAGCAGGCTTTGAAGGTTTCAACCTTCCCATCAGGCCTGCGCTTCCTTTTGTAAACCTATTTACAACCTATAGAAACGATTCCCTCAGGAAGCAAAACCAAGTCCCATACTTGATTTTAATACATAGAGTTTATTTCGGAACTCATAACTTCTTGCCATTTAGCAGAATCAATGTCTAACATTGCTTCTCTTAGGTATACAGATCAGTTTCCTCAAGAAAGAGCACAGTGAGACTATTTTCTTGTATCAAATACAAGCGCTTAAGAGGTCTCGATATCCTAGTAGACCTACGGAGAGTGGAACTACAAGGTTCTACTTCTGGCTGAACCTATGAGTCCTCTATCGGTCTGTCATCTATAGGTCGGGCTTTATCAAGTTCAACCCTTCTATGATTACCACATTCTGCCAAGAATTCTTCTTCAAGAAATCTGGTAAAACGAGCTACAAACACATTTCGATGCTCGAGTTCATAGAATTGATATCCTTTGGAATTCGATGGATATCCAACAAACCTAAATTTTCACCCTCGAGGCAAAAGTCCATCCTGCTGCGTCACTTTAACGAATGCAGGATAGCCCCAAACCCTAATATAATTAAGGTTCGGTTTCTTATCAACCCATATCTCATATGGAGTAGTGGGGATAGTTTTAGAAGGAACTCTATTCAGCAGATGTGCAGCAGTCAGAATAGCATGCCCCCACAAAAAGTAAGACAGATCTGTAAAACTCAACATTGATCGAACTATATCCAATAAAGTCTGATTTCTCCTTTCAAACACTCCATTGTGCTGTGGAGTACCCGAAGAAGTATATTGATCGAGAATCTCATTCTCTTTAAGATGCTCGGTAAATTCATTACTCATATATTCACCACATCGATCTGAACGAATGTATTTGATGAATTTACCAGTTTGTTTTTCTACTTCTTTTCGAAATTCTTTAAACTTTTCAAAGGTTTCCGATTTATATTTCATCAAATAAACATAACCATACTGTGACAAATCATTGGTAAATGTTACGAAGTAAGAAAAACCACTATGAGCAGTGTGACTTATAGAACCACATACACCACTATGTACGAGTTCCAATAAGTCAGTGGCCCGATGTCCGACACCAGTAAATAGGGCTTTGGTTATTTTACCTTGAATAAAATATTTTTAAGTTGGAAAAGATTGTATGGTTAGATTCCCAATCAACCATTCTTAACCAACAGGGTCAGACATCGTACACCGATATGACCTAATCGCATATGCCACAATTCAGTATCAGTTATTGCATATCTTCTATGTTTATTATCCCCAATTTCATAAACATCTATAATGGCATGCAAAATATAATGACCTTGCGAATTTGAACATTTGTGTAACAAAACATCATCCATATCATATATATACATAGAACGATTCTTAATATGTACATGATATCCTTTTGTAACTAATAAAAATAGGAATATAATATTAGCTATACAACCAGAGACAAAAACATAATCTGTCAAAATGATGCTGCCTCTGGATAAATGAATCTCGTATTCGCCAATGGCTGCTGCAAATAAAGAATCTCCATTTCCAAAACACAGCTGCATCTAGCCTGGATTCAGCATTCTACTGACTTTCAGCCCTTGTAATGAATTACAGATGTGAGTAGGACTAACAGAATCTAAAACCCATCAAGAACCAATGGCTTCACAAGCCAAAGAGATAACAATGATAGGGAAAATTAAAAATACCTGATGCGGAGGCTCTCTCTTGTCTGACGAAAGCTATGTAGTCTGGACAGTTGCACTTCCAATGTCTAATCTTGCCATATTTATGGCATTTGTCCTCAGCGGCTTTCTTTTTCTTCGACTTGCTTGGCTTTTCAACCTTTCATTTAGGCGGAACACTAGAGCCAGTCTTCTTTGCCTTTTTCTTCTTCTTCTTGCCCGATCTCGTAGATTGAGAAGAAGAAGAACTAGACAAAGAGGACTTTGAGATGAGTGTCGGCACACCCTTTTTGATGTCCTCCTCTGAAGTCTGAAGCATCCTATGCAACTGACTGTATGAACAGCGGATAACATGCATGTTGAAGTTCATAATGAACTGGGAATATACCGGTGGGAGTGAGCCAAGAATCAAATTCCTACCCAAAGTCTCAATCAGCTGAAAGTCATACTTTCGAAGCTGCTATATGAGATCCATCATGTGCAGGACATGTGGACTCACGTGCTTTCCATCAGCCAAACGAGCATGGAATAATTCCACAGAGATTCTATATACCAGAGTCTGCTTCTGGTTTAGAAAAAGCTCCTGAAATTAAGTTATAATGCTATATGAGTCAGACATATCATCATATTGTTGGATAATTATGACCCATAGCAGCACTATTTGTACATAACATGGTGTTGTTGTACAAATTAACTCTGTGACAAAGGAAATTGCTCTTTTATCATTTGTAATTGGATTACCGGGATATAGAAATGATAAAAGTCCATATGATTAGTTCCGGATTAATAAGATATGAGACAGTATTAATCCACTAAGGTTTAATCATTAAATATCTCTAGTCGTAGCATTATCGAGATTGGACATCGATAATGCGGAATAGACTAGTATTGCACTTGTGCGCGTTGTGGGAGCATAACTGCATAGTTCTCATATATTTAAGTATTGGATACTTATGCAAGTGTGATAGGAGGTTGTGTTTACCGATGGTACGGGAACAGCTTCGCTCTGGATAGACCCCTCGGAATCCCATTGGTAGTATGACTATGTGTTTATGGGAATTCGATTCAGGATAGGTGTATTTGGTCTTAACCTGAGACTTGCATCGCTTATACTTACGACAATCAATATACTTTGGTTTTGGTCGTCCGAGGCTTTAACAGGTTCTGTGTACGCCTCTTCTAGGTATACTGAGAATCGTAGTGTATTGGGTGTGATGTCAAGATGGAAGTATCACTTCAGTCATATGGAGATGATGATCACGTAGGATACTGAACTAGTACTCTTGTGTACTGCAGTCATCGGGATAATATGACTAGATCATGATTATTCGATTATAGAGACATGTTACCTGAGATCCGATATATGCTTCGTACATGACAGACCAATTCCAGCCCCAGGCTAGCATGTGACATCTGATACTGTATCGTAATACGTAATACTATGTATATTATGCCTGATATAGATTACATATTCCTTAAAAGAATATTTCTGGAGAATTGGGTAGGCACGGTGCTTTGCTAGAAGCCAACCATGTCATGTAAATCGGTAAGAACGTGGTACAGGGTACGCACATGTTCGGATAGTCCGATGACCGGATTTACTTCCAACATATCCAGAGATCTCATGGGTCGCTTCCCGAAGATTCATCGATGATGTATGATTAGAAAATAATTAATATGGGATTAATTGGAATAGAGAGAAAATTAATCTAGGATTAATTACAGAGAATTTTATCTTGGATAAAAATCAATTTAAAGAGAGATAACGATTAATTTAGAATTAATCGATTAAAATAATATATTCGATATATTAAATAAAATTAGATTTCATAACATAATTAAAATTAGATTTTAATGCTGGCTAACGAATTAATTTAGAATTAATTCGCAAGCGACTTTAATAGTAATTTTGCTAAGCATAATTATTTAATTAAATTTGATTTACTTAAGTCACAACGGAAAATTCATTAATTCGGAATTAACGAACCGAGCCCGGAACGTGTTTGTGGGCCCACTTGGATTTTGAATTTAAGTGGGGCCCATAAGTCCCATCACTAGTCAACTTTGTTTACTTTTTGATTGATTGAAGTTGATGGATGGTGGAAACTTGTAAAACACACAAGCATTATTTTTATTGAAGGATGAGTGACCTTTTACCAACTTTAGAGATTTGGTATATAGTTTTGATTTTGGAAAAATCAATTAACACTTCACTTTTCACTCATTCATCCTCTCTCTCCCAATTGGCGTGACCAAGCTTCTCCCTCTCCTTCATCTTGGCTTGGCCGAAAGTTGTAAGAAAAAATAGGAAGATTTTTTTGCAAATTTCTTCCATTGCTAGCACATAAAGAATTATAAAAAGGTGATAGGGAAACCTTTCCCATGAGTTTGGAATCTCATTCACAAAACTTGAAAGCTCAACACACATCAATGGAGAGCTTGGAGCACAACATAAAGACTTGGAATTTTTTTTGTTATCTCCTACATCCACTTAGCCGATCAAAGTGAGTAATTTCCGCTACTTTACTTTGCGTATTCACATAATTTCATATGCTTAATTGATCTTGGTTTGACCTTAGAGACTTAATAATGGTATTAGAGCCATGATTAAGCATGAAATTGAATTTATGGTTCTTAATCTTGATTTGGGTATTTTTGATTTGAGCATGTTTTGATCAAATTGTTTGTTTGAATATGCTTATATATTGATAACTCAGAGTTATGTATAATTAATTTGAAGAAAAATTAATTGGATTAATTTTCCCTAAATGCATTAGCTTGGCCGAATGTGATGAGTACCCTAGCTCATGGTGATTTTGATTTTTTAGACCATTGGATGTGTTTAAAATACATGGTTGAATTGATTTGTGATTTAATTGGATTGAAATCAAAATTAATGAAAAATTACCATGATTGCCGTGAGCATATAAGAGTATGTTGGGATTGATTTTGCTTCAATTATGTTGGACATGAATTGATAATAATAAAGCATGATTAATTAGTGTAATTGGTGTTTGGGAAATATTAATTTAACTAAATAATTATGGCTATACACTTTAATTAATTAAATTGTGATATTTGGAATATTAGAATTTAATTAATTGGGCTTAATTTGGAATTGGGCTAAAAATATTGTATTTCGGCTTAATGGGCTTGGTTGGGCCAACTTTGGTTTAGGATAATTGGTTGGATCCAATTGGGCCTAAAACAATATCCATAAAGTCCAAATATGATTAATGGGCCTTTAAAATTTAATTGGGCCTAATGGGCCAAAATTAATTTTGTGGCAAATGGTGATTCCTTATTGGGCTTTGGTTGCCAAAGTCCATGCCTTAATAAATAATTGAAAGCTCGTTGGACTTTAATTGAATAGTATTGGATACTAATGGGGCCTTTGAGACCCATTAAGATTGGATTTGGAATCCAAGTCTAAAAGGCACATTTAAAGTGTAGTTATTTAATTTGGAATTAAATATGAATTAGTATTGAATACGAGTTAAATTGGATTTGATATTGTAGTTCGATATAATTCAAGAATACGTACTTTGAGTACTTATTCTTAAAACGAGTTGGACTCTCGCAAATCAAATCATTGTTTGAACATTGGATGGTTATTAATTAAAGATTAATTAATTGGATTAGATTGATTGATAACATGCTTTGTGTGAATACATGGATGTGATGTATGAATAATGTATATCGGATGGATATTATGTTGGGCTTTTATTAAGTCCCAATGATCATTTACAAGTCATGAAACACATGTGAATACACAAAGGAGAATGGCGGAATCATACTCACAATGATTGGATTGGATGCGACGAAGAAAATTCTTTTTCATCCTTGTTGGTGAATCTCACGCCCAAGCATGGTTCTTTGTCCTCCATCTGTTGAGTTTTTCTAAGGTCCCAAGATCAAATCAAAGCATGAAAACATGAGTGAATACACCAACGGAGGTAGAGGAATACTCACATCGATCGGTTGAGTCGATTTGGAGACGATTCAAGCCCAAAAACTCACTGCCAAGGACGCCCATTCACTGCAGTTCACTGCCTCCATTTTTCAGTTTTGAGATGACGAAACGGAGCTCCAAGCCTCATCCGATGGATCCCGGCTCATGGGTGAACCTCCCTACCACCTTCGCAAGACTCGTAAGTGTGCTAGCACTTGAGTTTTTGCCGTAAAAACCCACTCTTGCCTCCCTTGAAGCTCACGGTTTTGTTGAATACAAACCAGAAAGTTTCAGCCCCTTGGGCGTGAGAAGGAGAGAAGAAATGAGAGAGAAAGAAATGTGTTGACTTGTGAAATGAATTACCAAAAATGCTTTATATATTTTTCCAAAAATAATAAGCATTTACCATTTTTAAAAAATCAAATTAAATAAATGGTAATTCAAATACACATCCATCATTCACTATTCCAACCACACCCATCACTATTCAAATGTCACTTTAATAAAGTGATTTGATGTGTGTGTCATTCAATCAATCAATCACTCACATCAATCAATCAAATGTCACATCACTCAAAGTGACGCTTGATTTGACGCTTGATGTGATGAATGACTTGACGTTAGATTTGACGCTTGATGTGACTTGCGTCGCCGCACTCGAATTCGAAATACGAATGCGCTCGCAATCACACTCGGGCTCGGGTTCGCTAATTCTAAATTAACGATTTTTCCGTCGCGTCGTAATTAAATGATTACGCCTAGCGAATTCACTATTCACGTCGCTAACGAATTAATTCCAAATTAATTCATTCACCCGAATTAAAATATAATTTTAATTCCGCGTCGAAATCTAATTTCGTTTAATATATCGAATATATTAATTCATCGATTAATTCCAAATTAATCATTATCTCTCTCTCGATGATATTTTATCCTAGATAAAATATCTCCGTAATTAATCCTAGATTAATTTTCTCTCTCTTCTATATAATCCCAGATTATTCAAGAGTGCGAGTTGTGCGTCATCGGTGGATTATCGGGAAGCGACCCATGAGATCTCCAGATACGTTGGCAGTAAATACGGTCGTCGGTGTATCCGAATCACGTACGTACCAAGTACTACGTTCTACCGATTTACGAGACAAGGTCAACTCCTAGCAAAGCACCAAGTCATCCCAATTCTCCGGACATATCCTTTTAAGAATATTTAGATCTATATCAAGCGTAGTATACAATCGTATTGTGCATATCGGCCCAGTATCGGATAGTCACGTGTTAGGGCTGGGGCTGGATAAGTGTCTGCCCCGTCCGAAACACATATCGGATGTCTGGTAACTAGTCTCTATAATCGGATATTCATGACCTGGTCACAATATCACGATTGGATGCGCATCACTTAAGAGCACTAATACCGTATCCTGCGTGACATCATCTCCAATATGACTGAAGTGATACTTCCGTCTCGACATCACATCCAATACTCTACGACTCTCTGATAAACCCAGAAGTGGTAGACACAGAACGGTCAAAGCCCCAACCACCAAAACCAAAGTTTATCGATTATCGTAAGTATTAGCGATGCAAGTCTCGGGTTAAGACTATACACACCTACCTTGATTTCGGCCTCCCATAGACACCTATTCATAATACCAATGGGATTCCGAAGGGTCTATCCAGAGCGAAGCTGTTTCCCGTACCATCGGTGAAACACGACCTCCTATCGCACTTGCATAAGTCTCCAACACTTATATATATGAGAACTATGTCGTTGTGCCCTCACAACGCGCACAAGTGCAATACTAGCCTATTCCGCATTATCGATGTCCAGTCTCGATAATACTACGGCTAGGGATATTTAATGATTAATCCTTCATGGACTGATACTGTCTCATATCATCTCAATCCAGGAACTAATCATAGGGACCTCTCTTCATTTATATATCTTTGGTGATCTAATCACAAATGATGAGAGTGCAATTTCCTTGTTACATAGTTAATTTGCTACAACAACACAATGTTCTGTGCAAATAGTGACGCTATGGGTCATATTATCCAACAATCTCCACTTGGCACGTAGCGAGTCACTCAAGTGTTCCAACACTTGAACTATGTAAGGTTCGCTCAAATTGCTGAGAAAGGTTTTCGTCAGCGGATTTGCTTGATTATCGTCTGACGCGATTTACACGATCATCACATCGCCACGATGTATGATCCGAACGAATCAGATGATATAGAAGTATATATCTGGATCGTCGATGAGACCTTTAATTCCTTAGCCTGTGCTGACGCCTAGTTCAGCTGCTTAACAGAACTGTATCTAATCTAATTAGATTTATGTTCGATCCAAATGGCTTCTTTTGCTGCCTCAGCTGCAGAAATAATCCGCATTTGTGTTTTTTCGGCAACAGTTATCTTGCTCGGAATATTTCCAGCTCACTGTCCCGTAATTCAAACTTTATAGTACCGTAGTATTTAATAGTTTGGAAACTTGCAGCGGTGATCCCAGTCACTTCAAGTTCTCCTTCTCCATAGTTTAAGACAACATCTTTAGTTCTCTAAGATACTAACAGATGTTCTCAATTTCAATTTAGTGACTATCACTAGGATTGACCCGATTGTGACTCCATATGCTCGAAGCGTATGAGACACCATATACAAGTACATTTTAAATGTACGATTTCCCAGAGAGTGTTAACAAACTCCAAATCTATCCCAGTAGATCTTTATTCCTTGAATAAAGGTTGTTACTCCCCAGAATTCTACGGAGAATTTCTATTGAAAGAATATCTATGAAAGCCAAGCTTTCATCAATTGCATTATGGGAATTTCACTGTCAGTGCGTTCTCCCACTAACCTCCTTATATACACAAGAATTATTTCATTTTGAGTCAAATCATAAACCATTATGATTATTTCAAAACGTCAGTTCCAAGAACCTTATGCTTGCATTGATCCAAACATGGATCGAATAACCCGCAAACCTTGTTTGTCGGTTATACAAGATCGTCAGAATGTCATAAACATTCTCCAAAAGGTTTCCTTTTCAGGAAAGCGATTTTGATCTATAACTGACACATTTCATAAATGAAATATACAGTTATCTTCAAGCATCTTCAAAATGGATTTACCATGGCAACAGGTAAAAGGTTGAACCGTTATTAACACAATGTTGATAACGATACCTTTCCGTCAAAAGCCCAGCTTTGTACGTTGGTATGTTGCCTTCCATGTATGTCTTCCTTGAAGACGTTTAATGTACCAATAGGCACAATGCCTTATGGTACAACAACTAGTATCCAAAATAGTTATTATACATGAAATCCATTTCGGATTAATGGCACTTTGCCATAACAGGGAGTCGATACTTCGTATCACTTCCTCTAAACGTAGTCGGATGGTACACCTCCATGAGATTGACATCTTCATGGGGCGAGATCAGAAACCCATACCCTAGGTTGTTTTCTGACTCTATCCGATCTACTAGTTTCTTGTGTATTCGAAGATTAATGGTATAGATTCATCTTAGATGAACTATTTGTGTTCCATTAGGGACTTCGTGCCTTGAACAGTGTTACTCCAATTTTCATCGAGTATCACTATCCTCCCACTGACCACTGCATATCGGTATTCCTCTCAGGAAAACCGCATGGTGAGCAACAATTACATTGTTCTCATGTGGGATTTATAAGTACTATACTTAAGGTTTCCTTTAGGATAACCTATATAGGCACTTATCCAATTTGGGTCCTTAGTTTGGTATTATCCAAACGCTATGCCTGGCATACCCAAATTATCAGGAATGAGAAACCCCGTTTCTTTCCTGTTCATATCCTATATGATATCTGTCAAACAGATTTATATGGAACCTTATTCTAAATAAGTTTTGCACTGTTAATACATGTCCCATTGAAGGAAATAGTAGCTCAGAGCGACTCGTGATAAACCTTATCATGTCCAACAAAATTCGGTTTTAGTTGAGACACACCGTCTAACTGACGTATCTCGAAAGGAGTCCTCATATGAAAGAATACCGTACTCTTTCATGTACATTTGAAACTTACTGTTTAAGTATTTTCATTACGGTCTAACCGTGGCGGAATAATACTATAGCCGATCTGTTTATATACTTCGTGTCGAAAACTTCAAAAGTTTCCGATCTGTGTTCTTCAAAAGAAACACTTAAATAACGTAATGCCACATTCGTTAAGGTCACGAAATATTCATGTTCACATCTAGCCTAGCTAGATATGGGCCCACTAACTTCACCATGAATAGGGCTAACAGATCGGTGGCCCTTTTACTATTACCAAGTAAATAGTATTTTAGGTATATTATCTAATAAACTAGATTCGCAGACCTTATTTGAATAGTCAAATCAGTCCTAGTACCCACTCTTCAAAAGTGTGGATATACGAGTCTCGTTTAATTGTGTCCTAGACAACAATGCCACAAATAAGTCTCTATTGATCAAATCAATTTGAGCTATTTATTTGTCATCTTATATGTTTGAGATTTTATTATATTCAAAATATAAATTCTGTTATTCACATCTAATGTGTTTATCTCACTATCATCTTTATATAATAAAACACTTTAGTGTTCTAGAATATAAAGGGTTATCCGCAATGGATTAAACACTGATATAGAGATAATGTCTCTAGTCAAACTAGTTACATTATAACATTTCCTAATTTAAGTACATACCCAAAGGGTAGTTCCTAAACTTAGGTATCTACGGTCGAAACAGCGACTTTCGTCCCGTTTCCAATTCGCAGAGAAATCTCGGCTTGAAGTCAGTATCCAGCTCACAGCGATTCCGAACATCAATACATATATTTTATGTATCACACTAAGTATTTAAAATCCAATTTCAATACTAGTAGCGAATCATAACTTTGACAAATATTTTTAAAGTTAGAGCCTCGCCCTTTCTTTAATTCCTTCGTGTCTCCCATATCCAAATGGTAGTCACTTTGGGATATGTCAATTATCTTTTCAATGTTTCACAAACCTTTGGCTAAGCCTTGGGTTTCGGAATATCGAAACGATATGCACCTTGTGCAATATGCCCAATTGCAAACTTTGACTTTTCTCCACTAGAATAGTCAATTAATTCTCCAAGAATTATTAATTGCAACTTTAATACTTTTAAAGCTAAAGATAGATTTATTATAAGTATATTAATTAAGCACTAAAGTCATCATCACATAAATCTTCCAAAGATTTTATGCTCTACTTTTGCTTAATTATGGGCTCAGTAATAATAAGTTATTTTATCAAATAAATTAACCTATTATTAATTCCCAATTGAAAATTAAATCATTTAAAACATTTAATCCAAGGATTATATATTTTAAATATTCAACTTTCCAATTCTTTCTTGATTTCAACAGTCCAACTATTTAATCAATTTAATAAGGTACTATTTATTATAATGATTACAATAATCTAATTATTTAATCAACTATAATTTTAATATTGATTACTATAATCCAATTACAAAATCAACTATCATTTTAATTCAATTATATTGATTACTATAATCCAATTATAAAATCAACTATATATTGAATAAGTTTGTATATAGTCCAACTATATATATTTTATAAAACAACGTAAAATATTGACGAATGATATTTGTTTGAGCGTGTGTGGCGAGTAATTGAACGAATGTTGCAAATTCAATACTTGCCTCCCACTATTTTTCGTCGAGCCTCTAACCCTCTGTGGAGTACTCGGGAAACCGTGTTTCCTAGTGGGCTGGGATCCTGTTAAATAACATACAACCTTGACTTTGCCAACAAGCTGTATGCTACTTAACCAGGTAGATCTCACAGATCAATTGGATCCAATCCAATTCCCAGATCCGGTTAGGTGGACATCCAAGTCCTAAACATATTACATATGCCAATGTATCTAATACATTTTCTAACCTTATCCTCCGAATCATCTAGGCCTTGGCTTTGGCACAACAAACCTAATGACTCCAGTTAAGCGGGACCCATTGACAAGGAAAGTTTCGTAATCAATGTCTTTGGACAAGAAGTGATCTTGACTTTGGCCAACAAATCACAACTTGGACTAGACACCGATGTGGAACAAAACTCTCATGATTCAAATACATCCAATTGACAAGGTCTTGACTTTGGCCAACAAACCAATGCCAATCAGATCTTGAACAAGAATCATTCAATGGAAGGATAATCGCTTAATATAAAACGAGGGTTTTTTCGCGTGCAAATTGGCTACCAATTTAATTATCTTTGTTAGGTCTCATCATCATACACCCTTAAACATGCATTCTAAACACATAATAAAGCGAGTATGAAATAAAATAATAATGATATGCGGATGGATACTTTACACAATGATCCTAGATCAAATCTCTCCCTTTCTCACTCAAGCTAGCACTTGTACTACTTCTACCCGTTACACTACACTTCTAAAGAAACCTCATATACATAGAGGGGAATAGGTGAGAAGAGAATACAAGAGAAAGAAGGTGATAAGGCTGGACACGCAGGTCCAATTTAATAAATCGAATTTATTACAACAATTTCTAAAATTGCCCACCCATCTAATATCCATCCGATATACATTATTCATTCAACACAACCAAGTATTCACACATACAGCATGCTATCAATCAATCTAATCAAATTAATTAATCTGATAATTAAGTGATCATCCAATGTTCAAACAACGATTTGATTTTGATCGAGTCAAACTCGTTTTTGCGAATAAGTACTTAAAGTACGAATTCATGAATTAAATTAAACTACATTATTAAATCTAATTTAACATGTATTTAAAACTAATTCACTATTCAATTCCAAATTGAACATTACACTTTATTTAATAAACCTTTTACGATTTAAATTCCAAATCTAATAGCAACGCGTCTCAAAGACCGATTAACGTCCAACGTCAATTCAATTAAAGTCCAATGGGCTTTTGATTGATTTCTTAAGGCGTGGACTTTTGGTCAACTCGGGTCAAACCGATAACCAAAGTCCAATCCGGGATTTACCCCATAACCCATAAATCAATCTTGGCCCATTAGGCCCAATTGAACTTTAAAGGTTCATTAAGTCGCATTTGGGCTTTATGGTTAAGGTTTTGGGCCCAATGGATCCAATCCATTTGGCCTAAACCAAACTTGATAAATCAAGCCCAATAGGCCCAATTACAACATTAGAAGCCCAAATCCAATTTAAAGCCTTAAATAATTAAATTACACTAATCCAATTACGCAATTTAATTATCTAAAGTGCGTTACATGATTAATCGACTAAAACAATATTTCTAAAACACAATATTACTCCAATTAATCATGCTAAATTCATTATCACATGTCAAACACACAATATGAAAAATCAAACCCATTTACATGCTTTTAAGTCTCGGCCAAAAGAGGGATTTTGTGTCCGATTCGGTTTCGATCCAATCGAACTACAATCGACATCAAATCACCATCTTAAATGATTTCACACACATCCAATGTCACAAAATCAAAAATACCAAGACATTAGGGCATATACACCACAACAAGCCAAAATAAATTTTGGGGTTTTTGTCCAATTCGAAATCCAATCCAATTCGATTCAAATTAACGTCAACCTAATCGATTCTAACTCATCAAATGAATCAAAATCAAAAAATCCAAGATCCCAAAATCCTCAATACATTCGGCCAACATGTCCATTTTGGGGAAAATAATTCCAAATCATTTTTCATCAAATTGATCCAACCAATATGCAATTAAACATGTTATAAGCATACTCAAACAAACAATTCATTCAAATCATGCTCAAATCACATTTACCCAAATTTTAAATCCCTAAAATTTCATGCTTGCAATACTAGCTCTAGATGCCATTGTTGAGTTTTTCTAAGGTCCCAAGATCAAATCAAAGCATGAAAACATGAGTGAATACACCAACGGAGGTAGCGGAATACTCACATCGATCGGTTGAGTCGATTTGGAGACGATTCAAGCCCAAAAACTCACTGCCAAGGACGCCCATTCACTGCAGTTCACTGCCTCCATTTTTCAGTTTTGAGATGACGAAACGAAGCTCCAAGCCTCGTCCGATGGATCCCGGCTCATGGGTGAACCTCCCTACCACCTTCGCAAGACTCGTAAGTGTGCTAGCACTTGAGTTTTGCCGTAAAAACCCACTCTTGTCTCCCTTGAAGCTCACGGTTTGTTGAATACAAAACCAGAAAGTTTCAGCCCCTTGGGCGCGAGAAGGAGAGAAGAAATGAGAGAGAAAGAAATGTGTTGACTTGTGAAATGAATTACCAAAAATGCTTTATATATTTTTCCAAAATAATAAGCATTTACCATTTTTAAAAAATCAAATTAAATAAATGGTAATTCAAATACACATCCATCATTCACTATTCCAACCACCCCATCACTATTCAAATGTCACTTTAATAAAGTGATTTGATGTGTGTGTCATTCAATCAATCAATCACTCACATCAATCAATCAAATGTCACATCACTCAAAGTGACGCTTGATTTGACGCTTGATGTGATGAATGACTTGACGTTAGATTTGACGCTTGATGTGACTTGCGTCGCCGCACTCGAATTCGAAATACGAATGCGCTCGCAATCACACTCGGGCTCGGGTTTGCTAATTCTAAATTAACGATTTTTCCGTCGCGTCATAATTAAATGATTACGCCTAGCGAATTCACTATTCACATCGCTAACGAATTAATTCCGAATTAATTCATTCGCCCGAATTAAAATATAATTTTAATTCCGCGTCGAAATCTAATTTCGTTTAATATATCGAATATATTAATTCATCGATTAATTCCAAATTAATCATTATCTCTCTCTCGACGATATTTTATCCTAGATAAAATATCTCCGTAATTAATCCTAGATTAATTTTCTCTCTCTTCTATATAATCCCAGATTATTCAAGAGTGCGAGTTGTGCGTCATCGGTGGATTATCGGGAAGCGACCCATGAGATCTCCAGATACGTTGGCAGTAAATACGGTCGTCGGTGTATCCGAATCACGTACGTACCAAGTACTATGTTCTACCGATTTACGAGACAAGGTCAACTCCTAGCAAAGCACCAAGTCATCCCAATTCTCCGGACATATCCTTTTAAGAATATTTAGATCTATATCAAGCGTAGTATACAATCGTATTGTGCATATCGGCCCAGTATCGGATAGTCACGTGTTAGGGCTTGGGCTGGATAAGTGTCTGCCCCGTCCGAAACACATATCGGATGTCTGGTAACTAGTCTCTATAATCGGATATTCATGACCTGGTCACAATATCACGATTGGATGCGCATCACTTAAGAGCACTAATACCGTATCCTGCGTGACATCATCTCCAATATGACTGAAGTGATACTTCCGTCTCGACATCACATCCAATACTCTACGACTCTCTGATAAACCCAGAAGTGGTAAACACAGAACCGGTCAAAGCCCCCAACCACCAAAACCAAAGTTTATCGATTATCGTAAGTATTAGCGATGCAAGTCTCGGGTTAAGACTATACACACCTACCTTGATTTCGGCCTCCCATAGACACCTATTCATAATACCAATGGGATTCCGAAGGGTCTATCCAGAGCGAAGCTGTTTCCTGTACCATCGGTGAAACACGACCTCCTATCGCACTTGCATAAGTCTCCAACACTTATATATATGAGAACTATGCCGTTGTGCCCTCACAACGCGTACAAGTGCAATACTAGCCTATTCCGCATTATCGATGTCCAGTCTCGATAATACTACGGCTAGGGATATTTAATGATTAATCCTTCGTGGACTGATACTATCTCATATCATCTCAATCCAGGAACTAATCATAGGGACCTCTCTTCATTATATATCTTTGGTGATCTAATCACAAATGATGAGAGTGCAATTTCCTTGTTACATAGTTAATTTGCTACAACAACACAACGTTCTGTGCAAATAGTGACGCTATGGGTCATATTATCCAACACCATCTTCATCTTCAAGCACCAAGCTTTATCAATGGATTCCAAGCTCACAAGTAGGTTTCCCTATCACCTTGTATGCCTCTTTGTGTGCTAGCACCTTGATGATTTGCCACAAATCATCTTCTTTCTTCTTGATGCTCACGATTTTGATAAAGAAAATGGAAAGAAGAATTATTTGGCCCTTGGCCGAATACCCTTGGAGAAGAGAGAGAGATGGTGTGTCTTGTATATGGTTTTTTTAGATTTTAAAAATCTTATGCCAAAAATCCAACTTCCAAAGTCAAAAAGCAAAAGGCATTAAAGCCTTCCATCAACACACATCACTATTCACATCGCATCTATCACTATTCACATCACTCATGACAAGTTGTCAAGTCACTCAAAGTGACTAGACATCACATCAATTGATTGACTAGTGATTTGACGCTAGATGTGACTAGTGATTTGACGCTTGATGTGACTTGTGGGCCGCACTTGATTCGAAATGCGAGTGCGCCCACAAACACTCTCGGGCTTGGATTCGCTAATTCCGAATTAACAAATTTTCCATTTTGTCGTAATTAAATCTAATTTAATTAAATAATCCTGCCTAGTATAATTACTATTCACGTCGCTAATGAATTAATTCTAAATTAATTCGTTCGCCCGAATTAAAATCCGATTCAATTCCGTGTCGAAATCCAATTTCGTTTAATATATCGAATAATTCCAAATTAATCGTTCTCTATATTTAAATAATATTTTATCCTAGATAAAATATCTCCGTAATTAATCCCAGATTAATTTTCTCTCCCATCTAATTAATCCCAGATTAATAAAGTGTGAGTCATACATCATCGGTGAATCTTCAGGAAGCGACCCATGAGATCCCCGGATATGTTGGTAGTAAATACGGTTATCGGACTATCCGAATACGTACGTACCTAGTACTACGTTTTTACCGATTTACAAGACAATGTTGGATTCTAGCAAAGTGTCATGCCTACCCAATTCTCCAGAAACATGCTTACAGGAATAAGCGATCTATATCAGGCGTAGTAAACGTAGTATTGTGTATGTCGATCCAGTATCGGATGGTCACGTGCAAGGCCTGGGGCTGGAATTGTGTCTGCCCCATACGAAGCACATATAGGATGTCTGGTAACTAGTCTCTATAATCGGATACACATGATCTAGTCATAATATCCCGAAAGCTGCAGCATATAAGAGAACAAGTTCCATATCCTACGTGATCATCATCTCCACTATAACTGAAGTGATACTTCAATCTTGACATCATACTCAATACACTACGATTCTCAATATACCGTACACATAACCGGTTAAAGCCCTGGACGACCAAGACCAAAGTATATTGATTGTCGCAAGTATTAGCGGTGCAAGTCTCAGGTTAAGACCAAATACACATACCCTGAATTCGGACTTCCATAGACACATAGTTATACTACCAATGGAATTTCGAAGGGGTCTATCCAGAGCCAAGCTGTTTTTCGTACCATCGGTAAAACACAACCTCTTATTGCACTTGCATAAGTATCCAATACTTAAACATATGAGAACTGTGTCGTTATGCTCCCACAACCCGCACAAGTGCAATACTAGTCTATTCCGCATTATCGATGTCCAATCTCGATAATACTACGACTAGGGATATTTAATGATTAAACCTTCGTGGATTGATACTGTCTCATATCATCTCAATCCATGAACTAATCATAAGGACCTTTTATCATTTATACATCTTGGTGATCTAATCACAATGATAAAAGAGCAATTTTCTTTTGTCACATAGTTAATTTGTACAACAACACCATGATCTATACAAATAGTGACGCTATGGGTCATAATTGTCCAACATATTAGATGGGTGAGGGCAATTTTGGAAATTATTGTAATAAATTTAGAATTTATTAAATTGGACTTGCGTGTCCAGCCTATTACCTCTTGACTCTTTGTATTTCTCTTCTCACCTATTCCCCTCAATGTTAATGAGGTTTTTTTAGAAGTGTTATGTAATTGGGTAGAAGTAAGAATAGTACTAGCGGGAGAGAGGAAAGGTAGAAATTTATTTTAGGAACAAATTGTATTATATATCCATCCGCATATCATTACTAATTTATTTATAGCATTTATTATGCTTTTAGAATGAATGCTTAAGGGTGTATAATGATACCTAATCAAAGATAATTAATTGGTTGCCAATTTCCGCAAAAAACCCTCAATAAATATTAAGCGTTTTCCTTCCATTGAATGATTCTCTCTCAAGATCCAAGATCGGATGTGTTTGAATCATGAAGGCTTTGTTCCATATCAAATGTCTTGTCCAAGTTGTGATTTATTGGCCAAAGTCAAGATCACTTCTTATCCATCGACATCGATTACAAAGCTTTCCAAAGTCAATAGGTCCTGCTTAACTGGAATCATTAAGCTTGTTGTGCCAAAGCCAAGGCTTAGTTGATTCAGAGGAAAAGGTTAGGAAAATATATTGGATATATTGGCATATATATTGTATATATGTTTCGGACTTGGAGGTCCACCTACTGGATCTAGGAATTGAATGAGATCCAATTGATCTTAGAGATATACCTAATTAAGTTTCATACAACTTGTTGGCCAAAGTCAAGGTTGTGTGTTATTTAAAGGGAAACTAGGTTTCCCGAGTACTCTACAGAGGGTTAGAGGCTCGCCGAAAAATAGTGGAGGCAAGTATTAAATTTACAATTTCGTTTAGATACTTGCCAATACGCGGTCATTTTATTTTTCGTCATTATTTATATATATATTAGTTGGACTAATATTTAATTGTTGTTTTAAATTAAACAGTTGGACTGTGTTCAAACTACTTCAATTTATAGTTGATTATATAATTGGATTATAGTAATTAATATATTTGAATTTAACCAATCAAATTATAGTTGATTATATAGTTAGACTATAGTAATCATTATATTGTACCTGAAATCGGTGATTGGATAGTTGGACTATTGGAATCAAGATAACTGAAAGTTTAGCATTTAGAATATAATCCTGGATGAAAATGTCTTTAAACGGCTCCAATTTTCAGATTGGGAATAGAACCTCAGGATAGTCCTAGGAAATGAGAGGTTATTCTATTTAACAGAGTGGCATCTCGGGCCTGAGCCAGGAGTTGAGCAAAATAGTAGAGCATGAGCTTTAGAAGACTCATGGTGATGATAATGTTAGTGCTCAATCCTTTATGCTTGAAGCAATGACTCTTTAATTCCGTCGTCAAAACTAAGGATTAGATTCTTATACCATGATGTTGAAATTAAAGGATCTTCATAAATCTATCCTTAGATCTTAGAAGTACTAATTGCAATAGAAAACTCTTGGAGAGTTAATGACTATGCTCAAAGAGACAAAGCTAGAGTTTGCAAAAGGGCAAGAAGCGCAAGGCACATCTTACTTCGACATCCCAGATGGCCAAGGCTTGGCTGAAGACTTTTGGGATATGGAAAAGGGCAAAGGAAAAATCGTCACAGTCTTCTAGGAAGATAAAAGATGTATCCCAAGATGTCTACCTAAAATATGGCAAACGGGGTCACTGGAAGCGTGACTGCCGTATGGACAAGGCAGACATGAAGGAAGTGAAGACGGGGCAAGGCTCCGGCTTCAAGTATGTTTGTCATAAACATGTTCACTACTGGTTTCAAAATTGGATTTTTGATATTAAATATTGTACATAAATATGTACTGATGTGCAGAATCTGCTGATGAGCAGGATACTGACTTCAGTTGAGATCGACATGTGAGTCGGAAACGGGATGAGAGTCACTATTTTAACCATAGAAACCTAAGTTTAGGAACTACCCTTTGGGCATGTACTTAAATTAGGAAATTGTTATAATGTACCTAGTTTGACTAGAAACATTATCTCTATATAACTCGTTGCGGGTATACCTTTATATTCTAGAACACTAAGTGTTTTATTTTATAAAGATGATATTGAGATAAGCATATTAGATGTGAATAACAGTATTTATATTTAGAATATAAATGAATCTCAAACATATAACATGACAAACAAATAGCTCAAACTGAATTAATCAGATGAGATTTATTGGTGGCATTGTTGTCTGGGATACATTTACAAGACTCGTATATCCACACTTTCGAAGAGTGGGTACTAGGAGGGATTTGATTCTAATCAAATTATGTCTACGAATCTAGTTTATTAGGCAAAGTGCCTAAAACACCTTTTACTTGGTAAAAGTGCAAGTGCCACCGATCTGTTAGCCCTCGTTCATAGTGAAGTAAGTGGGCCCATATCTAGCTAGGCTAGAGGTGGATAGAAATACTTCGTAACCTTTACGGATGTGGCATCGCATTATGGTTATGTGTATCTTAATGAAACACAAGTCAGAATTCAAAGAGTTTCAACTCGAAGTAGACAAACAGACCGGCTAAAGTCTTAAACCGTCACGGTTAGATCGTGGTGGAAAATACTTAAGCAATAATTTTCTCGACTATTTGAAAGAGTATGGTATTCTTTCATAATGGACTCCTCCCAGAACACCTAAATTTGACGGTGTTCCCGAACAGAGAAACCGAACTTTGTTGGATATGGTAAGGTTAATGATGAGTTGCCATGAGATATCATTTTCCTTCTAGGGATACGCATTAAATAGTAAAATACTTATTTTGAATAAGGTTCCATAAAAATCTGTTGGACAGACTACATATCAGATATGAACATGAAAGAAACAGGGTTTTCTTAATCTTGAAGATTTGGGTATGCTGGGCATACATTTGGATGATACCAAACTAGAACCCAAATCGAATAAGTGCCTATTTATAGGTTATCCTAGGGAAACCAAAGTATATCATTTATACAACTCACAAGAGAACAATGTAATTGTTGCTCTCCATGCAGTTTTCCTAAGAGAAATAACTATATGTAGTGGTAAGTGGGAGGAAAGTAAAACCCGATGAAAATCGGAGTAATACTGTTCCAGGCACCGATTCCTTAACGGAACATAAACAGTTCATCAGGGATGAAACTGTACCAATAATCTTCGAATACACAAGAACCGCGTAAGTCGGAGAGAGTCAGAAAACAACCTCGGAAGTATGGGTTTCTGATCTCACCTCATGAAGATATCAATATTATTGAGGAAACTGGCTACGTATGAGGAAGTGATTCAAGGTATCGACTTCTTTTATGGCAAAGTGCCATAATGTCCGAAATGGATTCCATGTATACCAACTAAGTTTGGACACTGGTTGTTATACTAGAAGGCATTGTGCCTAATGGTACTGTATGAGTCTTCAAGGAAGACATATATGGATGGCAACATACAAATGTACATAGCTAGGCTTGTACAAAAGGGTATTGTCATCAATATGGTGTCGATTACGATGAAACCTCTTAACTGTTGCCATGATTAAATCCATTTGGATAATGCTTGCTAATGCTATATATTTCATTTATGAAATATGGCAGTTGAACGTCAAAATCGCTTTCCTTAAATGAAAACCTTTTGGAGGATGTTTATAACATCCTGGAGATTTTGTCGTGCGAAAACATGCAAACAAGGTTTGCAAGTTAAGTTCGATCCATTTATGGATTGAAGCAAGCATTGCGTTCTTGGAACCAGCTTTTTGATGTAACATAATGGTATATGATTTAATTCAAAACGAAAATGATTCTTGTGTATATAAAAAGGTTAGTGGGAGCACACTGACAATGATTGTCCTATATAATGATGACATTCCCATAATACAATCAGTGAAAGTTTGGCTTTCACGAAAATTCTCCATAGAATACTTGGGAGTAACAACCTTTATTCTCGGAATAAGGATCTAATGGGATAGATCTAAAAGTTTTTGGCACTCTCCGAGAACTCGTACATTGAAAGAAATATACGCGACCTGGTGTCTCATATGCTTTGAGCATATGGAGTCACAATCAGGCCAATCCAAGTGATAGTCACTGAATTCATGTTAATAACATCTTTAAGTATCTTAGATGAACTAAGGATGCTTTCTTAAACTGTGGAGAATGAGAACTTGAAGTGACTGGGTTCACTGCTGCAAGTTTTCAAACCAACAATAACGACTGTAAGTCGCAATAAGGGTACTATATAGTTTGAATAACGGAACAATGTGCTGGAAATCTTCTAAGCAAGATACTATTACCGAATAAACAACAAAAGTGAAACAGTGCTGCAGCTAAGGCAACAAAAGAAGCTTTTTAGATATATAATAATCCTAATTAGATTAGGTGTAGTTCTGTTAGCGGCTGAGCTAGGCTACAACATAGGCTAAAGAATTAATGGTCTCATCAACGATCCAAGTATGTACTTCAAATGGTTTCAACTGATTCGTAAGATTATACATCGTGGCGATGTGATGATCGAATAAATCGCATCAGATGATAACCTTACAAATCCGCTGATGAAAGCTGTTTCTCAGCAGAAGTTTGACCGACCCGTACATAGTTCAGGTGTAGGACACTTGAATGATTGGCTATAGGCCAAATGGGAGATTGTTGGACAATTATGACCCATAGCATCACTATTTGTACAGAACATGGTGTTGTTGTACAAATTAACTATGTGACAAAGGAAATTACTCTTTTATCATTTGTAATTGGATTACCGGGATATATAAATGATAAAAGTCCATATGATTAGTTTCGGATTAATAAGATATGAGACAGTATTAATCCACTAAGGTTTAATCATTAAATATCCTTAGTCGTAGCATTATCGAGATTAGACATCGATAATGCGAAATAGACTAGTATTACACTTGTGCACTTTGTGGGAGATTGGATACTTATGCAAGTGTGATAGGAGGTTGTGTTTACCGATGGTACGGGAATAGCTTCGCTCTGGATAGACCCCTCAGAATCCCATTGATAGTATGCTATGTGTCTATGGGAATTCGATTCAGGGTAGGTGTATTTGGTCTTAACCTGAGACTTGCATCGCTTATACTTACGACAATCAATATACTTTGGTTTTGGTCGTCCGGGGCTTTAACAGGCTCTGTGTATGTCTCTTCTGGGTATACTGAGAATCGTAGTGTATTGGGTGTGATGTCAAGAGGGAAGTATCACTTCATTCATATGGAGATGATGATCACGTAGGATACGGAACTAGTACTCTTGTGTACTGCAGTCATCGGGATAATATGACTAGATCATGATTTTTCGATTATATAGACTTGTTACCAGAGATCTGATATATGCTTCGCATGGGGCAGACACAATTCCAGCCTCATGCCTAGCATGTGACATCCGATACTGTATCGTAATACGCAATACTACGTATACTACGCCTGACATAGATTACATATTCCTTAAAAGAAAATATTTCTGGAGAATTAGGTAGGCACAGTGCTTTGCTAGAAGCCAACCATGTCTTTTAAATCGGTAAGAACGTGGTACCAGGTACGCACATGTTCGGATAGTCCGACGACCGAATTCACTGCCAACATATCCAGAGATCTCATAGGTCGCTTCCCGAAGATTCACCGATGACTTATGACTCGAACATAATTAATATTGGATTAATTGGAAGAGAGATAAAATTAATCTAGGATTAATTACAGAGAATTTTATCTGGGATAAAATTCAATTTAAAGAGAGGGAACGATTAATTTAGAATTAATCGATTAAAATAATATATTCGATATATTAAATGAAATTAGATTTCATAATGGAATTTAAATTGGATTTTAATTCTGGCGAACGAATTAATTTAGAATTAATTCGCAAGCGACTTTAATAGTAATTTTGCTAAGCATAATTATTTAATTAAATTTGATTTAATTAAGTCGCAACGGAAAATTTGTTAATTCGGAATTAACGAACCCGAGCCCGGAACGTGTTGCGGGCCCACTCAGATTTTGAATTAAGTGGGGCCCACAAGTCACATCATTAGTCAACTTTGTTTACCTTTTGGTTGATTGAAGTTGGTGGATGATGGAAGCTTGTAAAACACACAAGCATTATTTTAATTGAATGATGAGAGACCTTTTACCAACTTTAGAGATTTGGTATATGGTTTTGATTTTGGAAAAATCAATTAACACTTCACTTTTCACTCATTCATCCTCTCTCTCTCTCAATTGGCGTGACCAAGCTTCTACTTCTCCTTCATCTTGGCTTGGCAGAAAGTTGTAAGAAGAAATAGGAAGATTTTGTTGCAAATTTCTTCCATTTCTAGCACATAAAGAGTTATAAAAATGTGATAGGGAAACCTTTCCCATGAGTTTGGAATCTCATTCACAAAACTTGGAAGCTCAACACACATCAAATGAGAGCTTGGAACACAACATAAAGACTTGGAATTTTTTGTTATCTCCTACATCCACTTAGCCGATCAAAGTGAGTAATTTTCGCTACTTTACTTTGCGTATTCACATAATTTCATATGCTTAATTGATATTGGTCTGACCTTAGAAACCTAACATATATTGCCTCTTTAGGTCAAAAGACATAGAGCGGAGAATGAGTGATCTGACTCTCAGATCATCATCTCTCCATTTCTAGAATGTCTCCCTCTCTTCAGGTGTCGACTCCGGAGCAATATCCAAAAGTACTGGACTATCCAACACTTAACCCAACTTTTATGATCTCAAGACTATCTTAAGATCTAATTCTCATTCACTAAAATTCTCAGGACCAGTCAATTTACTCGCGTCCAGGACACGAGCAAAAAGATTAAAAGAAGAAGTAGCTGCCATCACAAACTTAACAAACGAAAGAGGAGTTAGCAGAAATAAATAATTTTCATCAATATCACAAAACATCCAACAGATCATGGATTTTGAATATAAGGATGTTCTCCCACTATTTTACATAAATTGATAATCCAAAAAAAAAATATGAGAATTCAATAATTAAATTAAATTTTATAGCAGGAAGTAGACCTCATAAATATATTTGAACGCATAGCTTTGGCACATTGTGCCCAAATATATTTGAAAGTAGGTAACAATTACCAATCACATCCAATGTGACTCTTAAAAATAAGTCCCGAACCGTTTCCGATCCTCACTGCTTTGGCATCGATTGGATGGGGCGTATTCAAAGCAATATTCATCAATATACATTTCCAATGTACTAATGCATCACCTCATTGCTTTGACATCTATTGGTATGCACGTTCGCTCGAATTTTTTTCTTATCAAATAAGTTTTACCGGTATAAATATATTTCCATTAATCATAGTCGCACTACTTTGGCAGACACAACCACGGTATCAAGAAAAAATATTTATATTCGTATTGACGAGACGGACCCATTAGTGTACAGTACACTCACAAAACACAAAGCCTTATTATGGGGATTTTACAAAACTATCAAAACAGACAAACTAATTGATCCAATCAATAATTCTTAAGCATATGTAAAATAAATTGAATTAAATATCAAATATTTAAGGCATGACAAATTATTTTGGATGTGAGATCAGACCCTCTGATACCATTTTGTTGGGGTAGATGCGGCGAAAGGCGAAAATGGTTTTTAAACATTTTAAAAATTTCTGAGTGAATTAATAAATATCAAATATTTTTAATTCACCAAGATAAGTTTAAATATATTATTCATTAACATTTAATAACATAATATATTTCGTTATATGATGAATTATTTAACGAAAATATTTTTCGACAAATACTATGCGTAACAAGCAAACAGTCAAACCGATTGACCACCGCCGAGCCTGGACAAACTGGACACTTGGGTAGTGTTCGATCAGTTCTTAGGCTTAAGGGGGCAGCAGAAAAGCCCAAAGCTCGGCCCGTCCCGACAAGGCCGGCGGGCTTTGGCCGACCCGGGGTGGAAAAGCCCGAGCCGGGCCTTAAAATGAAAGCCCGGCTCAGGCCGGGCCTGGGCAGGCTTTCCTATTTTGGCCCGGGCCAAAATTTAAAAAAAAAACATATATATATATATATATATATATATATATATATATATATAGATTATATATATATATATATTATGTTTGTATCATTTATTTATTTTTACAATTTAAATTGTTAATTTATCAATGTGAAACTTATGATTTATTTATAAATTGTCTTTGTATATAGTGTAAATATATTTATATTTGTATATTTTTAATTTTTTAATTTTTTAAATTTTTTTTAAAAATTCGGGTCCAAAAAAAAGCACGGGCCCAAGCCTAGCCCGTCCCGAAAGACACTCGGGTCGGGCTTTTCCGGGCCCGGGCTTTTTTGGCCGGGCTCGGGCCGGGCTTGTAAAAGCCTGGCCCAGCCCATTGCCACCTTTACTTGAGCTGTCCGAACAGTGCCCAGTTCGATGAGATCATAGCCGCGCATATTGAGCTCGTTTTGTTGCGAATTGCACCATTTTCTCGCGTTTTCACCTCGGAAAAATTTCTGAAATTTATACACCACCCAATACACATCCAAAATCATCCAAACAATATATTTTTCCATGAAAAATATTCTGTTTTAATACCCAATTTCTGATATGATCCAAATTAATTTTGTCCAATTTTCATGCCGTAATTCAATTTATACACCAAATAAATCCAATTAATTTACACCAAATTAAATCACCACAATATAAAGTTCCAAGAATAATTTTAGGCAACATTTGAGTGGCAACATCACTCTAGAATGGAAGTTTTAATTTTGAGATTAATTCCCTAATTAATCTTACAACACATGCTTATAAAAGAAAACTATTAAAGTTAAATAATTAATCAACACCAAGTTTTTTGCTTCAAACATATATCCAAGATACATATATTATTAAGACATGTAAAATACTATCCAATACATATTTTCATGCTTAAGAAATAAAAAATTAAGAAAATAGAAATTGGAAACCCCTTATTACCTTAATTCCAAGTTTCAATTCTTCAAATTTTCTTCACCTTGGTGTTGGTAATTTGCTTGAAACCCTAATCCCTTTTTTTCTTTTTGTTTCTTAACTCATGAGAATGGCTAAAGCCTTGCAAAATGAAAACAAGTTTCATTTATACATTATTTCTCAATAATTTCGAAAATTAGGAATTTTTTAAACAAAAATAACAATTATTTTTGGTTAAAAATTTGACACCTCATGATCTTATCCAAAATGTAATTATTATTTTATTTTTTATTACTTAAATCCATGTGTCCAAATTACATGGAATAGCAAATCAAAATTTGCCAAGCAAATAAGAATATTCCAATAATATTCTTATCTAAATAAATAAATAAATAAACTAATTTATTTATTTATTTATCTAATTAACAAAAAGATAAAATAATTTTATGGAATAATATTCTAAGAATATTCTTCCATTTTAACATTATTAATAATTAATTAACAATTAATTAACTAATAATAATAAATTAAATGTCAAAATTTAATTAGTTAATAATGTGTATCTAATCTAAATTATATATCATATACAAATACACATTATTTAATACGCATGTGTAAATTATGAATAATCCGAATTATCCATAATTGATTGCCCAAGTGCTCAACTAGTACACTTTATATCGTGAGACTCTCTAGGTTTAAGCTTATATGTCATAGAACTATTTTCATGTCCATAATTAGTCCACTCACGAATTACGACGACCACAGATAATCGAGTTGAACCATGCAAGTCGAAATCATTACATATATAATCATTCTATCATAGGTAATCTGAATTATTCCGGAGATATCGATTAAATGTTAAATCTCCATTATGAACAATTCATGTGTCGCGACATAATTATGATTCTTAACAAATATTCGAAAACCATTTCTAAATCATACCTCGGCCAAAGATTTCAAAAAATCATAAATTGGACACCTAAATCCTATACATGAGACTGACAGATTCTCTTTGGATACATCACATGATATCATGAGTATCAATCCATACCTGACGAGCAAACGGAGGTTTGATCTAAAAAGATCGTTAACGTGACTGCCATCAAAGTATAGAGGATATCTCACATATCCACAGTGGTATCACAAGTCAAATGAGCTAATATATTATTCGACTCATGAACATTCCTATTGACGTTGGTGTACCATCTATCAGGAATCTTTAAATGAGTCATTCAGTATTTATCCAATAAATACCTACGTGACTATATAAGTCTCCTAAGACTCATGGTTTACTGAGATAAACCATTAGAACTATTCTAATATACGACACGTACCGATCTCACGGGTTTACTAACCGATTAGATATGTAAACCTAGACCAGAAATATTTAAGAATGAATCATATTGTGACATTTCTCAATAACAATTACGGCGCTTTTGCAATTATGTCACACCTATTCAATCTAAGATCTTTTACGCCTTTACCATATTTAAGATTATATTGATGAAAATTTTATTCACAATAAAATATAATGTACAGCGTATTTACAATAAATATAATAAAATTTGGCGCTCCGAGCACCAAC
Source organism: Zanthoxylum bungeanum (assembly GCA_019454045.1). Classification (NCBI taxonomy): domain Eukaryota; kingdom Viridiplantae; phylum Streptophyta; class Magnoliopsida; order Sapindales; family Rutaceae; genus Zanthoxylum; species Zanthoxylum bungeanum. The sequence continues at coordinate 217,941 of SKCR01044124.1, forward strand.
TCCAACACCTAGAATATTTAAAGCGGGTAAAAATTAACCTTCCTCTATTACATGTGATCAAACAGGCTCCCACTTATGTGATGGTTTTGAAGGATCTATGCACCATGAAAAGAAAGAATCATGTTAAGAAGACTGCATTCCTGACAGACCATGCGAGTGCAGTGATTGACCAGAAGGCTCTACTAAAATATGCTATCATATAGTCAAAGGATTACATATGCTACTCGACTCGAGGAGATTCCTATTAACGGTGGTGTGTACTTCCAACTATAAGGAATCACATATAAGTCATTCAGTATTCGCTCCAACGATACCCATATGTCTATACGAGCTTCCAAAGCTCATGGCACATCAGGTTAAACCATTCGAACTTCAATTCCAATATACAACATGTGCTCATAGATTATAGGAATTTTACCATATTTCAAAAATGACGACTATAAATATTTACATTAATAATAGTTTATAATAGTAATATCATCCCAATGTCGAACTACATTTATCCAGTATTACTATATGACTATTCTAAGGTCGATAACATATTTATACATCAATATTGTATGTATAATGACATAACCATTAATAAGGTTTGAAATGAAAATGTAGTTATTTTATTAATAAATAATAAAATATACAAATATTATTCAAATTGGCGCTCCAAGTACCAACTCCAACACCATCATCCCCCATGTCTTCAATTGATTCCAAAGACACCTCGGAAAAGCCCAATAAGTAAGCCTTCTCTAGTTTCACCTCGGAATCTAAGGGCCTCACTATTGTCATTTGCCTTATAACCTCTAGAATGGCACTTCCATAGAGGCACTTCAGATCATGAAAATCCTTCTCAAAGGGCTACACATACTTCTCAAAGAATGTGACCCTAAAATGTGAGAAGATAGACTTCACAATACCTCCAGCTGTAGACACAAACATATTTCGATCAGTATCAGCATAAGACAATTAATCAATGCAAAGTGATAAAAGTTAGTTATGTTTATCCTTGCTAAATATGTGAGAAATCTGGTATAACTGATGCTCCAGTCTCCACCAAACATCAGTATTCTTCAAAGGGGGAGCAAGTCCCCACTCTCTGAACTCTATCTCAAGCACAAAGACCTTGTGAAACAGAGTGATAAACCTATTCCCATATGGGTCCATGACGATATGGTATCCCTTGAGTCCAGATTTTATGTACTAGGAGAATAAATTCCTATCCTCAGCAACATGTTGAGGGCCCCCAGAGCTTGTAACCCCAGCATTATTGAAGGGATTTTATGAGGTGAGATGCTCATCATTGAGAAAAACTCAAGAATAAGAGGATGGATGAGGAATAGGATTTCATCCCTTCCAATATCTTAGGTGTTATAGAGATCTTCGTGGCACTCTTCAACCTCCACTCATTCAGGAAAGTTCAATTATTCGAATGATTCCTCAAAAGGTTCAGTTTCAATCACGAAAGCAATCATGTTCACAAGTTAAATGAGGGATTTTTTAGGTGAAGAAGACGAAACTCTTTTTTACTTAAAGAAGAAAATGACAATAATAAAGAGAAATTAAGGCAAATGCCTATTTATATAAGCACTGTTGAGAGAAAATACTTAGTTAAACGTGTTTAACTTTTCAGTTTTCTCATTAATGTGTGTTTTTGACATTTATGAGACATCTAAACATGAACGATTGTAAGCCCGACGTACGAGACGTCGCAACACACGTCATCATCTTGAGTACCGTTTATTTCAAATAAACAGTCTGATAGGGACACGTGTCGACATATAGTTGAATCTTCTTCAGTATGCCTCCTCAGCAAGATTGTTGCAGGCAGACTGACGTCCAATGAGAGAGCAACACCTGTCATGGTACTACAATACTAGTAAACAAGAGAAGTCAGGCTGACCCCTGGAGTCCAAAGACTTCCGAAGTGATTAGGATCTGATTCGAGGACTGAGACCCAAACCTCGAAATGATGTTCCTCCGAAGTAACGTCATTCCAAAGTCATATCACTCCCGAATAGAGAAATTTCGAGCTGAATCTAATCTGATCTAAACCTATTCCGGAGAGGACTCACGCCGGAACCTATCATAGTACGTCGGAAGCATTTCGACCTCGATATTAGTACTCTGGGATACATGATGTCACATATATCTCCATCCGAGATTAGTAAATTTAATGGTATTCCACTATCTTAGCATCCAAGAGTGGTTTAGCATGCATAATAACATGTGTGATTACATCTAATGTCATATTAGAGCATGTATTACGCCAAGTGTACACCATGCATCTGAAGGACAGTCCAATTATGGACAAGTGTTCGTCAGAGATCAACACTTATGCACTTATGACCCTACATAAGCCAATAAGCTTGTAGAAAACGAGGGGTTGGAAGAATTCATCATTTTATAATATAATTAGAGCATAATCATACGACATTCTGATTAACAACTTAATTGAGAACATAAAAAAAAAAAAAAAAAAAAAAAAAAAAAAAAAAAAAAGGAATCCTATCTAAACAATACATTCGTTCAGACTCAAATTGCACAGAACTTACAGAGCATAGCTCATAATTCGATTGGACTTCTTAAATATCAGATCCAACGAATTGAAGGCACCTAACACCCTTTCTCTATCTCATTTTTACCGCCCACACTATTAAACATGAAATCATGAAAAAATTAACATAAGACAACTCATCATGTATCCAAATTCAACTAATAAAACCTCTTAGTTTCCGGTTATACTTTTCTTTAAAAAATAAACAAAACTAAACAAGCAAACTGGAATTGTAACTAAAAAATCTAAGAGGATGCCCGATGATTTTTGATTAATTTTAAAAAGTTATCTAAGAACAACGACAATCTCAACAACAATCAACAACAAAGTAAATTAGCAAGTATATAAATTATAAAGAACAAGCACAACTTTTTTTTTTTTTTTTTTTTATTATTATATTTTTTATGTGGTTCCCATTAAGAAATCCAAACTTAGATGATTCCATTATCATATGATCTTAGATCGTGAGGCCTTGATAACAAATACAATTGATTTTGAAGTGCCAATACACCTTTATGAAAGAGCTATATATATATCTCACAACACTTCAACCAAATATTTTTTTCACATTTACGATCGCTCAAATAAAGGATTGTAATACATATATATACTAGTTTTGGCCCGTGCCTACGGCACGGTATTACAGAATTAAATGATTTTATTTTTTAATTAAATGATACCCGTGCCTACGGCACGGCACGGTGTTACAGAATTAAATAATTTTATTTTTTAATTAAATTATGCCCGTGTCTACGGCACGGTGTTACAGTATTTGGCCCGTGCCAACGGCACGGTGTTACAGAATTAAATGATTTTATTTTAACTTTCTATTTTTTAATTTGAAAATTTGAAAATTTTGACCATTTCCATCAATCAATTCACTCTCTTTCCTCCAATTACCAATGAAATGATCTGAGCCGTTAATTAAGCCACATAAAGAGAGCCGTTGGATGCACTCTTTTTTCCTCCAATACCATTCTCCTTTATTATATAGATATATATTATTTAATATCAATTTATTTCATAGATAATAAAAGTTTAGGGTTAAGTAGGGCGAATTTGTAAAAATATTAAAAAAGTGAGAGTCAAATGGGTAATGGAGTGTTATAAAAATATTATGAAATAAATAGTATTTAGTATTTTTTAGCGATAACAAGTGAAAAAAATATGTCATTTTTTATACATTTTAAAATTGAAATTTTTATATTTGTGAGTCCTAATTTTGAATTAAATTTTGGAGGATCGGGCAACTGTATGTGTTGACTATCTTAGTATTGAAATTTATAAATGTAATTCAATAAAAATACTAACTTTAGAATTGAGAGTTGCTCAAAAATCATCATCAATGGGGGTAGAATATTTTCATCAACATTCTCATATATGATCTTTTAATTAGTTTGTGTTACATGAGTTTAGAGTATAGATCCACTTATACAATAGATTGATTCCAATATCCATAAAAATTTAATAGTAAATTTATATTTTAGAAAACCCCAAACATCCACAGAAAGTCTCTTTTATAGATTATTTGTTAGCATTTTCCAGTAAGTGAAATCTAAATAAACTAAACCCATATTAGTTAAAATAAACACTATATTGCATTCTCTGACATTTAAATTCTATAGACGTAATCATAATCTTGCAATTAACCATCGACTACCAAATTTTCAAGGAGGCAGAAAATTAGGATTCCCAAGGCAATTAATAACCGCCATTGATTCACACTCTAATCAAATCCTTTTCCAATATTTTTTGAAAAGCATGCTCAATAGAAAAAAATTTACAGCATCCGTAGAAAGCCTAAAACATCCCTTGAACTTCAAGGCTCCTGTACACCAATCCACAAGATCCAGGGCCCGGATCATGCTAACTTGATATTGAGTTGGAAGAGTTGGGCCGAGTTTTAACGCCCAATAAGAAAGAAAATATTGGGCCCAATTATAAGCCCAAAATAGAAAAATAAAAAAGCCCAAATAATTATAAGCCGAAACTCGAGCGTAGAGGAAAATCTATCCTCGCCCTCACAGACAGAGTCAGAGATAAATAGATAGATTAGATATCTAAAACACTTGAACCAAATAGAATCTAATAATAAAGATATCTAAAACACTTGAACCAAATAGAATCTAATAATAATTAATAAATAACAGACATCAACTCACCGAAACTGTGTCTTGTGGCCGGGTAGTACGTATTATAGAGTAATGGCGTCGCGCGTGTTAACCACGACCCTTCACCTTGTGCCTCCGCCCAAACCCAGCACTAGCAAAGCCTCTGGCTCTTGTTCTTCGTCATCTCTGTCGTTTAAGGTTTCAGTTAAAAGTAATGGAAAAACTCTGAGGAATACAAAGTGCAAAGCTCTGGGTGAAAGCTCTGTTGATCAGACGGTTTATAACGGTGCTTATGGTCCCTGGACCGTTGATTCCTCTGATGTTCGAGAGGTATTATTCTAAATTACTGCTCCAATGGTTTCCTTCATTAGGTCCCCAGTATTATGCGTTTGATTTGATTTTATGTTTCTAGTTTTTAAACTTCTTGTTATCAATACCAATTTAATGCCTGATTATTGAATTTCATTCCCAAAGTGTTTGTTAAGCACTTAATTTATATTTCCCTTGCTATTTTTGTCAAAATTATTATTAAACTCAATATTGAAGGGAGCCTTAATATCGTTATGTGACTATTTTATCATTTTGACATTTAGTGTTAACATAGTCCTCAAGGGCCATGGCTTGGGGGTGTAGGATTCAGAATGGTCCTGGGTTCGAATTCAGGGAATGCGTTTCTTGTAAGAGCCTAGGACAGTCAGAGGTTTTAACTGCTCTGTTCAAGCCCGGAATGGTTGGTTTGGTGTCGGGATTTCCAACGATTCCAAAAAAAAATTAGTTTGTTATTTAATGTTACTGTCATCACATTTCGTGCTACTTGTCTGACTCATTAATACTATTATTAGTGTGGTACTCAGTATTATTACTCGCATGACATTCCAAAAGTTACCCTTTGAAGTTCAATATTGTCAGTCTTGATTAGGGAATTTGGATTTCGGTATGCATCGCATGGTTATGGTTGTTACTCGCTTGAGAAGTAAGTGAGAGTTTGATTGTTGTGACAGGTGATTTTTTACCGATCAGGGTTAGTAACTGCTGCTGCATCATTTGTAGCTGCAGCATCGGCTGCTTTCTTACCCACTGACTCATTGTTTGGTGAAATAATCAAGCAAAATCTTGACTTGTTTTACATACTTGGAGCTGGTGGGTTGGGGCTATCGTTAATTCTGATTCACATCTATGTAACTGAGATTAAGAGAACCATTCAAGCGTTTTGGGTGCTTGGTGCTATTGGGTCGTTGGTAACGTACACAGCCCTTGCTCGACCAGCTGGTGAGAATTTGGTACAGTATGTTATTGATAATCCAACAGCTGTCTGGTTTGTTGGTCCTCTCTTTGCCGCACTAACAGGACTTGTCTTTAAAGAAGGTAACTTCACATTTTCTTAATGCATCCTTTAATAGATTAATTATGTTGTATATTTTTTTATCAATTAATAAGTGATTTTATGATTGTGACTTGTGAGTTCCATTGTGGAATCTTGCATTTGTTTTCATCCATTTCCTCTTATCCAACGGATATAAATTTGTAAGTTATACCCAGTGAAATCTTGAGGAAAGTAAATGTTAAAAGGTTCTAAGTTTATCCATTGTATTTTGAAAGTTTTAATGAATAGGAGATTAGTTGAAGGTATCTCTTATTGCACATATCTTCATTTATACAATAACCCACTATTATATAACATCAGGTTGCCAACGTGTTCATAAGTCTGCTTTGGAATCAAGTAGATGTTAAATTACTAGGAACTTTATATAGTATATTCAGGACTAATGTTCTAACATAAACCTATTTATTGCATGATGCATTTTTTTGTCCAGTTTTTACATTTTAATTCATGGTATGAGATATATTTGTTAAAAGAATCAGCAACATTTTCTTAGAATAATTTTCAAACCGAGTGCTTGAATCTCCCTACAGGCCTCTGCTATGGAAAGTTGGAAGCTGGTATTCTTACATTCATTATACCTTCTGTTCTTCTTGGTCATCTGGTACGCTTCTTGCAACTTGTTCTAAAGAATCATCTTCTTAATCTGCGGAAACTTTAATGATTTACTGGCTGGAATATGTCCAACTTTGAATCCTGTAAACAACATAGTGTTAGAGTTGGTGCTCAGAGTGCCAATCCGGATCGTATTTATGTCCGATTCATAAATATGAGCAATTCCATTTTCCATAATATTACTTATTTAATGGTAGCACCTTTTGTCTTTTATACACATATTCGATCTAATTACGATTAGATTGAAACTAAATCTGGTTTAGTGATACGTGTATATTAGACAAAGACCCTATGATTTACAATCCAATGCGCAGTTACAATGTAGTTTGTAATTGACATTGGAAGCGCACTATAAGATGTATATCCTTAAATATAGTTCATGGTCAAGATTTACTTACACGGGTCGGTTAATAAAATCCGTTGAGACCAGTACATGTCATATATCGTGACTTGGTCCGATGGTTTATCCCAACGAACCATGAGTCTCGGGAGACTCATATAGACATGTAGGTGTTTATTTGATAAACACTGAACGACTCACTGAAAATTTCCTAATAGATGGTACACCAACGTCAATAGGAATCTTCTCGAGTTGAGCGAGCATAGTGGTCATTCGACTTAAGATACCACAATGGCATATATGAGTTATCCTCCACACTTTGATGGCAGTCACGTCACCGATCTATTTAGATCAGACCTCCGCCTGTTCGTTGGGTGTGGACTGATGCTCATGATATCCAGTGCGTATCAATATAGGATCCATCAGTCCTATGTATAGGGCATAGGCATCCTCACGTGTTTGCGATCTAGTAAATCCATGGCCGCGGTATAACTTCGGAAATCAGTTCTGAGTGTTATTTAGAGATCGTAAATTGAAAGTCGACTATATTATGCCGAAAGGGTTTGACGTTTTTATCTATACCCTAGGTATAATATGGATAGCCTGTGACGAAGGGATTATACGTATGCAATGACCTCGGCTTGCATAGTTTAGCGAGATTATCCGTGGTCGTCCATAATTCATGAGTGGGTGAATTATGGACACGAAATTAGATTTCGTGACGGATAAACCTAAACTTAGAGAGTCCCATAATATGAAGTGTACTCATTGAACACTTGGGCAACGTGTTATGAATAATACAGATTATTCATAATACTTCACCGGATTAAATAAGTTAATTCGGATCGTTTAATCGGTTAAACGAAAACACATTGCATAGAGGCATTTTTGGTCCATCGTAATTATTGTGTATTTGTATTTGATACATAATACGATTAGATACACATTAATTATTCGTCAAATGAGATTTTGACACATGCCATAAATATATGTATTTGTTATTAATTGTAAATAAAAATACATATATAATAATAATTATATTAATTGATTATTTGAATATTTAATTGTTCAATATTTAAATGATTAATTAATAATTTTTTTTCATAAATGTTATGAAATTTGTTTAATTATTATTGGAACATATGACATGATTTAATTATACTTTATGTGTGCTAATTTGATTGGTTATCATAAAGTTAATTATAATTTAATTTGATTAAAATGCCAAAAGGGCATTTTTGCCCCTCAATGTCGGTTTTGACCATTTCAAAAGGGAAAATTGTTTTCATCTTTTTCCAACTTCCACCATTGCCGAGAACACCAAAGAAAAGTGGGTTTCAAAATTTGTTTGATAAATCCATGGAAAAAGTGAAGAAAAATCAAGAAAATGCTTAAGGAAATTTAGAGTATTAAAGGTAATCTTCAAAAACCCCTAAGCTTGAAATTAGTTTCTTGTTTCTTGATTTCTTAGAATGGTTCTAGGGTTTTTTCTGCTTGTAAAATTTGGGGCTTTTGGTTGTGGTGGATGGAATTGGAAGTGTTGATGCATGTATGAAGTAGTTTTAGATGAAATTAGTGTAATTAGTGTCCAATTTAGTTATTTGATGACATGTTGTCATTCTAGAGTGTTATGACCACTCTTGTAATGCCTAGAATTGTTCTTGGGTGGTTCATTGTGGTGACTTTGATTGATGTTTTGATTAATTTGATTAATCTTGAAAAATTGGATTTAAAGCATGAAATTTGGTAATTTCGGTTTCTGGATCAGTTCTGGAAAGACTGGAAATTTTGTGATGAATTTGATGTCATATGAATGTATTGGATGTGTTTTGGGAGTTGGAACAATTGCCGGAAATTATTTCGGAGTTGAAATAAGCGAAAATGGCGAAAAAACGGCGTTACCGGGTGACTTTTGAGCCAACCGGGCGACGGCTGTCCAAACAGTGAGTTTGTCACTGTTCGGGCAGCCCATGAACTGCCCTAACACTATTGGGGCTGACCTAGGCAGTCTCCATAAGTGTTGGGTGGTCGATTCGGTCAAAAACGCATTTGCGTTATTTTGCGGAAAAACGTTTTTCGTAAAAGTTTCGCGACGTTTCCTTTATATTTATGTCGCTATTTGATATCGAATAAATATGTTTAGGTGAAAAATGAATAAATTATTTATATTAGATATTAAATAATTTATTCGGTAATCTGAAAAAATTTTAAATTACGATTTCGCCTAAACCGCGCTTCCGCCGCGCCCTTCGCCCAAAACCCTAACACATAGAGGCTGAATAATTTAATATTTTCGCTAGTCTAAATTATGCTTTTTGTAGACCATGATGAGCTTCTCTTGAAATATGCAGACAGGTTTAATGGATGATGGAGTAAAACTCTCTCTTCTGGGTTCATGGATGGCACTGTTTGTGATATTTGCCGGAAGGAAATTTACTCAGCCCATTAAGGTACATTATCAAGAAATTGAACGTTGATGCTAGTACACTTTCAAGTAGCTTTAATTTCTGACTGTTCAGCTTTCGCCTAATTAAAAATCTGTGACATGCTGATATTTTATTGTTTAAATTTTAAGGATGACATTGGCGACAAATCAGTTTTCATATTTAAGGCTCTCTCGGAAGATGCAAAGAAGGCTTTGATTGAGAAACTTGAGCAACAAAAATATAGTCAGAATAATTAAAGGGGGTTAGAGCGGAGAAGAAAACGATATACTGTAAATATTTTTGCTGTGCAACAGTTGAGGATCCTTGTGAGTCTGCTTCTGCGAGGAGAAAACAGTGCCTTTTCTTTAGCCTCTTTCCATGATGAACTGTGTTACAATTATATGTTGAGTTTTTACGTGTGAGAGTTCTTTAGAAAGTTATTTAAATTTTAAATGCAAATTTGGCAGCAAAAAAGGTAGAAAGGCTCAACCATTTTATTGCATTTACCAGCATTGAGGAATGCGATAGGAAATTGTTTCAACTTAAAAGATCATCTTCATGCTAATATCTTGTAAATTTCCTCAGAGCTTCAATGTTGGATCAAATCTAAATTTTGTATGCAGCATAGTTCAGGTACAAGAATGCTCTCCCATAAATAAAGATGAGTATATTTTGATCAAGCTGCCTTACCTCATAATTTTCTTCTGCACTCGTAACGTTCGTCTACTTTCACATATTCTTTGTCTCGGTAAACGTTGACCAGCAAAGGCATCCTTGGCATGTTTTGTCATGCATTTTGGGATCATTCTTATAGGTATGTGCAATACTTGTTAACATAGGAATATGGTTTGGTGGTGTAGGGCTCAAGATCTCATATTGAGGTCATGAGTTCGAATTCATAGGGTGTGTTTCTTATAAGAGTCGAAGATAATTGAGGTTTTTATTTGTTTTACTTAAACCCGGAAGGGATGATTTGATGGTGAAATTTTTAACGATTAAAAAAAAATTATCATATAACAATTCAATCAAAAATGAGCCTATATCGTTTATAAATTATACATCTAGTAACAAGTGCAAGTAAACATGGACATGACAACACAATAAGAACACGAGGATGATTATTAACTACAATGAGACAATTAATAGAAGCACATTTAAAATCTACGATTTTAGAGTGCTGATGGTCACCCTCTAAAAGTCTTTAAAGACATTGCAAAAACGACTGTGGAATTGTGAGACCCCCTAAAATAAAAAATAAAGAAAAATACAAGAGGGAAAGGGAAATTAACACTAAAGACAAGCAGCCATGCGTTTGTTAATGGTCATCATGGATAAGCTTGGAATTTAGGTGAGTTTACACTTTGCATTTTATTATAGAATGTGGCTTACTCTTAGACCCGGCCACGGTTCCGGTTCGGAACCGGAACCGAACCGGAATTGGACCGGTGGAACCGTACGGTTCCACCGGTTCGGACGGTTCCGGTTGGAACCGTCGGGTTCCTGTTGGAACCCTACGGTTCCAACAGGAACCCTAATTCCCCCAACGGCTAGTAGCCGTTGGGGGATGGAGGGAGCCGTTTGGCTCCCTGCCAAAAAAAAAAAAGAATTAAAAAAAATATTTTTATTATATAAAATAAAAATTACTAATGTACCCCTAATAACGGTAATAAAACGGTTATATTTAGGGCATTTTTGGTATCAAAAAAAAATTCTAAAATTCTATAAATAGGATTCATTTTTCATAATTTCATCACACCAAATTCTCAACTCTCTCATTTTCTATAATTCTCTTATTCTCAATCTTACTTCAATACAATTCTCTTATAATCTTATATTCTTATTCTCAATCTCAATTTATTTAGTTGTTAATTTGTTATCATTCGCTCAAGCTCTTCAATATAATAAATTTTTTTTATTTATAAATTTAATCTCATTTTTTTTAATTAATAATTTTTTTTTTATTTAAGCTTTGATTTTTTTTATTGATTCCTCTCATTTTTTTATTTTAATTAATTAAAAAAAAATATAAACCGAACCGAACCGAACCGGAACCGAACCGATTCAGTTCCGGTTCGGTTTTAGGTTCCGGTTCCACTTAAGTGTGGAACCGGAAACCGGCCGGTTCGGTTCGGTTCCGAACCGGGACCGAACCGCCGGCCGGGTCTACTTACACTAACTTGCCAGCCAAACACTACCCTATTAAAACCCTAGTGACTGACAAATGCCTTGAGATATTTTTGCTTTTGCCCTTCTGGAATGCGAACATTTGGTTCCACTATCACAACCTCCTCTTCAACTGGTATTGGCCACTATTTAATTTCTCGATTAAGCTCGCGTCGTTCACACGCTATCTCTCTCTCTCGCAACCTTCCAATGGCCGCCGCCGCCAACGACGAGGAATCGCTTCGGCGA